>CM076577.1:1444259300-1444307177 GCA_034641835.2 Pinus albicaulis | reverse complement strand
CGGTTGCGAGAGTTATTGATGGAAAGGGAGAAGGTACCTACTCCTGGTAGGGCTTCAGGCGTGCGCCATTCACGCATCCATGAAGAACTGTGTCTTCCAATTGTGCCAATCGAACGGCTCCTGAGTCGCGGATCTCGATAACAAAGTACGGTCCTAGCCAATGCATCTGGAGCTTGCCTGGAAACTTCTGGAACCGGCTGTCTTACAAGAGAACTTTGCCGCCAACTTGGAAAGTTTTAGTCTTGATGTGGCGGTCGTGCCACGCTTTCTGTTTGGCCTTCTGAACCTTCTGATGGAATTCCGCAAGAAACCGAGCTTCGTCCAGCTCTTGTAGCTCGTGGAGTCGTTCCTGCAGTGACGCATCCTATGAGAAGTGAAGGGACGTTGCGATCAAAAGGCTGGAGACGGTGAACTCGGCGGGAATCACAGCTTCCCGACCGTACACCAACTGGAATGGCGTCTGGTTTGTCAAACGTTTTACCGTGGTCCGGTAAGCCCATAATGTCGCTGGTATCCGCTCATCCCAATCATCCGTGAGCGTTGCGATTTTCGTCAAACCCTTCTCCCGAATCTTATTGAAGGCTTCCAGTGTCGTTAACTGCGGGTGGGCTGGGCTTGCTCTTATGATCTTGTATCATAAATGTCGCCGGGAAGCGATTTGACCGTGGCATTAATGAAATGCGTGCCTTGATCAACGAGGTCGGTACGTGGGCAGCCAAAGCGGCGATGATGTTTGCAAAGATGAACCGAGCAGCGGTCTCGAGGCGGAGCGATCGCGTACGGCTAGCTGCTTGACCCATCTCGTGAGATAATCGATCAATGATGTACCGAGCTTTGGAATGGCGGGAGATTGGTGCGATGGGCCCTACAAAATCAACAGCCCACTTCTCAAATGGCCGCAACACATGCACCGGATGTAGCGGAAGCTCGTCCCTGTGCGAAGGCCTTCCCGTCCTCTGACAAATATCGCAACGTTTCACATAGGCCTTACAGTCTGCATGTACCGTTGGCCACCATAGGCCAGCTTGAAGCACCTTCCTTGCGGTGGGTTTTGCGCCCACGTGTCCTCCCGCAACACCGCTATGACACTCCCACATCACTGCTTCCCGCTCGTGGTCAAGAACACACCTATGCAACACCTCATCCAGGCCCAGTTTGTACAGCTGCCCTGCGATCAATTGATAATCGGCCGCCCGGACAACCAAGTGGCGTTTCTGAAGAGGGGTGTAATCCTCAGGGCACTGTCCTGTGGTTAGATACGTGGCGATGTCAACCAGGTAATCGGGTACTACCTCAACTCGGAATAGGTCAGCATCCGGGAGCTGATCGTCCAACGGACCTTCGTTCTCTCCCGTCTCCAGCCTGGATAAGTGATCGGGACCAACGTTCAACCTGACAGGTTTGACAATCACCTCAAACGTGAACTCCTGAAAAAGTAGAAGCCATCGACAGATTCTTCCTTCCAACACAGGCTTATTGACCAGATATTTTAATGCCGAATGGTCCGTGAAAAATGTAAATTTACCGCCCAGAAGGTAGTGGCGGAACTTCTGAAGAGAGTACACCATCGCCAACGACTCCCGCTCGGTCGTGGTGTAATTCTTCTCCGCATTCGATAATCGTCGGCTGGCGAAGTATACAGGGTGGTCGACAGTCGTTTCCCCGGGTTGTGCCAACACAGCTCCAAGTGCAATACCGGACGCATCAATATGCACATGGAACTGCTTATCCCAGTCGGGGTGAACAAGTATGGGTGCCGTTGCTAGCTTCTCCTTCAGTGCGTCGAGTGCCTTCCTGCACTCCGCCGTCCACGCAAAGGCTTTTGACTTCCGCAACAGTTTCTCCAAAGGGGCAGTGATTTTGGCATAGTTGCGGATAAACCACCTGTAGTATCCTGTGTGCCCGAGCAATGCCTGCAACTGCTTCACGTTCTCGGGGGCCTCCATGTGGACAATAACCGCGACCTTGGCGGGATCAACGCATACCCCTTTCTTACACACCACGTGACCCAAGAGTGTGCCGAATGGTACTGCAAAAATACATTTCTTCAAATTCAAGGAAATCTGCAGCTGGCGACACCGATCGAACATAACACGCAACAGGGAGGCGTGTTTCTTCAGCAAGCTGTAAACGGTCCAATCATCCATATAGCCTTCCAGGAATTTGTGAATATACTCCCGGAAAGCAGCAATAACAATCCGGGAAAACACAGTTGGTGCGTTCTTCAGTCCAAACGGCATGACATGGTATGCGAATGATCCCCACTCGGTTGTGAATGTTGTCTTTGCCTTGTCCTCTTCAGCGATGCGCACCTGATGGTAGCCCGAAAACCCATCCGTGAAAGAGTAAGCTTTGTTTCCCGCGACATGATCTAGTACCTCGTCGCTGAAGGGAGTGGGAAACGGATCGTGAATACAAGCATTATTCAAACTCCGATAATCTACGCAGACCCGAATCTCCGCTTTATCCTTCTTGTTCTGGATGACAATGGGACTTACCCACTCCGCTTCCTCTACCGGAAAGATGAGACCTGCAGCCAGCATCTTATCGATCTCCATCTTTACTTTCTCTTTGATGCGTGGATTTAACCGGTAGGGTCGGTGCTTGACCGGGCTGGCTCCTGGTTTCAGTGTGATGCGCATCTCACCCAAATCCCCTTTGATCCCCTTCAGATCCGCAACTGAAGACGGGAATAGATCTTCATACTCCCGAAGGAGGCTGAAAATTTCTTTAGTTGTCTCCTCGTCCCAGTAATCCCCCACCGTTGCGAGCTTGGGTTTCTCATCCGTTCCAATGTTCAGCTTCTTTGTCTTTAGGGGCTGCAAATGGACTCCTTCTGTCGTCGGCTCGTCGCAGATGCTCCGCTCGCCCTCCTCTTCGTCAAAATAGAGATGCCTAAGGTCCTCCAAACTATCATCCTCCGGATCGCCGTCAATCCGTTGGCAAACCAATTCGCGCCTGACCCCCGGGCGTGACGCCACCGGGCCCTCATCGGGCTCAGGATGGCGGAAAAACAGAACCTCCTTGACGGCTTGTAGGGCTTGAGATTCCCGTGTCGTCTCCCCTTCGAACGAGAAGCTCCGGACGAACTTTTCCGCATTGCCCGAGCGGGTTCCGTTCCGCTCTTCGCTGGGTACCCGATAGGGCACAGGGGATTGCCCAGTGTATGAATATGTGGACCCACAACTCCTCGGGGTAGGCGCGCTGCGCCACTGTTCCTCGCATGCCCGCAAGTGCTGTCGCGGGTCTGAATCTCCATGGTGTTTACGTGTAATACAGGGCCCTTCATCCTCTTTGAAGCGTGCCCGTAGTGCATCGGCCACCAGCTCCCATCGCAACAGAGTGTTGCGGTGATTGTTCCACCATCGTCCTGATGTTGACTTCAGAGCCACATCCAACAGGGGTATCCGGCATCCTTCTGGGACCCGGTCTTCCACCTTGAGGATAAAAGTATTTCCTGCTTGCATGTTTGACAACGTGGGGTACCCGCGGATCTCGGTCCCCACCCACCTGACCTGCGCGATGGCGGCACATCGCCTCGTGGTGGTCTCGTATCCCCCTTGCTGCCAATCTTCCCATGCGAGCTCGGATCCGAGCTCCGAGCTCTGCACACTCCGCCAACTAATAGAGCCAGTTGCGGTCGGGTTAATATAATCGTCCCGCTTCCCTGCAGTCATCTGATAGAGATGGTCCATCATCTGAGCATCCTCCCGACTCTCCACCGGTTCTGTATATTGCGGACCCTGATACGGGTCGAGAGGCTGAGTGACCCGTACCTCCCCATCCTCAAAAATCATCAGCTCCTTCTTGAGGTCGATGATGGCGTAATTCTCAAAAGCCCAATCAATGCCAAGTAAGGCAGGATAGGGATCCTTATCGCCCATGATATCAATAACCTCAAAATCGGTGTATGTCTTCACCCCTGCAACGTCAACCTCGACACCCTCGAGTCGGCCGATTGGCAAAATACAGTACTGGTTCGCCATCCTGAGTTGGATTGGGGAATAGGAGAGCCGTGGCTTTCCAAGAGCCTCCCATGTCTTTCGGGGCAGTATGTTAACATCGGACCCCAAGTCCAACATGGTGTCGCTGATTTGGAACCCTGCGACCTGCGTGTTGAGCTAGAATTCTTTACCTGTTCGTTGCTTGTTCCGCTTGACACGTTGCACGTATTGAGGCCTAGCATCCACCGGATCTCTGGGTTCTGTGCGCCCCTGCAGCTCTCCGTCTAAAGCATGCTTGAGCTGCTGCCGCAGCACAACGTTATCAACAATCCTGAGGAATAGCCAGAGCCAATCCTCGACCACAGTATCTGCGAAATTCTGCGCACCGGATTCCGGCCGCCTGGGCTCCTCCAGCCCTCCCTCGTTCCGCAACTGGGCGAATGCCTCAATCGCCTCTTGAAAATACTTCTTCTGGACTTCGGGCCTGATCAACTTCTTTGGGGATGCCGGCCGAACCACTCGTGCTGGCTCCTTCTCGTGTGCACCCTCTCCAGTCTTCTTTCCGCCCCGTGTTACTATCGCAACATTCTGCATGTCAGGGGTTGCGGCACTGCGCGGTTCTGAGTTTATCAGATTTGCTCCCCTCTGCCTCACCCGTTCTTCCCACTTCTTGATGAGCTCCGGACAGTCTTCTGTAGCATGGTCGTTGACCTGGCACTGGGAACACCAGGGTCGTCGCGGAAGGGGACATTCTCGAGCCACATGACCCTCCTGGTCACAGTTGTAGCATTTTACCGGACCGCGTTCGCCTGTTCGGCCTCCGCGCATGCCGCCACCTCTTCTTCTTGGAGCCTTGTTCACCCTGTACGAGGGACGATCCAATCGATCCGCAAGTGCGTCAAGCGCCCTGCACTGCTCAGTGTTGTGAGTCGTAGACACACAGAATTCGCGGTATACATTATTCGACGCGGGAAGTGGTACTTACATGTCTCGGGCACATCAGGAAGGATGCCCTATCGTTCGGCAAATTTCGCGATGCAGGGTGGAGGACCCGGTTGCGGTGGGAAACCCGCAAGGCACATTGCGTACGGTATACCCCCTGCGGGTTCATTGCGCAGTGCCACCCCCTGGTGGTGGCCCCCTGGACAAACGCAGGCGGGGGTCCAACTCCCCGCGCCGCGCAACGGGAGACATTTGGTTGCGACGTGCCCTCGACCGAGCAATGAGTACACCAAACATTCGGTCGCGCGGTCTCACCGGCTGAAGACCAGGCTTTTCTAGTCAAGGCGGCGATGCGGTGTTGCAACCCTATCGGCGAAGGGTCTTGCGGCGCCAGCCCCCCCTGTATTCCTGGGGGTATCCCGCCATGGCTTCAATCTTCATGGCCTGCTCCAAAGCATCCTGCAGATTATCAATCTTCTGCTGAGTGAGAGGGGTCCGCGTCAAGGGAAGTAGAGCCTTGATGAACCAGTCCCTCTGGTGGTTTGGGTCGATCGAGTAGCTCAGTTTCCCGATCGCGTCCTTGAATCGCCGCATCAACTCCCATGCGGTTTCGCCTTCCTTAAACGGTACCATAGCTCGAGGGACGGACACGGGTCGGGATCGGGAACGGGTCGCGGACAAAATCCCGCTTCACGTCCGCAATTACGGGGTTAGGGTGCGCCTCGGACCACTTGATAAACCATCGCAGAGCCCTCTCTCTGAGCGTGGTTTGGAATTCTATTAACTTTCCTGCATCTGGCGTCTGGCGAGCCCTCCAGATGGCTTCGCACAGATACCAGTGTTGTTCTACATCGTCGTTTCCCCGGCCAGGGAACTCTGGGTACCGGGTGAAAGATCCAGCCATGTGTACTGGCGGTGAATTAACCAAGATAAAACCTCCAGGTCCTGGTTGCGTAACGGTCCCGCTAGGGAAAATACCACTACTAGTGACGCTGCTGCTACTGGGCGTTACCGACGCCGCTGAACTACTATATGACTGACTTAATGCTTATAACTGAATAAAAATATTTCTTAAAGGTTGATAAAGTACCAGGGGAAGGTCGGGATCCTGGCCATGTGGAAAGCGGGACGTAGGGCTGCCTGGAGGGGTGGATGCCGTCTGATCCTGGAACATCTGCGGCATCACGCCGTGCCATTCATCATCGGAACTTTCTTCGGGCTGCATCTTTCCAATATCTTCGCTAGTCGTTACTTCTCTTTCTCGCGTCGCTGGGCTCCCATGCACCCACTGTACGTCCGCTGCCGTCCCGTCTCCTGTCCGGGTATCCAAACCCATAAATCCCGTCCTTTGAGGCGCCTCCTTCTGATTCTTCCTCTCGATCTCTCTTCTCTTCAAATCTCTCATTACCCTTCTTCGCCACCTATCAACGATCTGTGCCCGCCGATGCGCACGTGACTCCCGCAACTTGCATGCGGCCTCAACGTCCATCCCCCGCTCCCCACTCTTACTGTCTACACAGCATCGGTCCCCTCAATCCTTCCCCCAGTACGGGTGCTTTACGCTTCCATACTTGTTTTGTGGAATTCAATCAACCCTTCGTCCGCCATCAGGGCTTTGATCCACAGCGGAATCTCCTTCAGCAGGAATTCCCCTTAGTCTGAGTGAATGCAGGCCTCGGCCCAGCCGAGAAAGATTGGTAGCACTCGGCGGCAAACTCCACAACGTATCCTTCCAACGTGGTCTTTACCCAAAACTCCAGCTTGCGCGGGTTAGTTCGGTATCTGCCGGTTGTGGCGCTGCAAGTCTTCGTGCGCCCTGTCGGTTTTATCTTCCGCAAGCCTTCTTGGGCCGCCTTCGTTTGTAACCTCAAGCAGTTGTAAAGATCCGTGGGAAACCTTCCCCCGAAATAAACTTCCCCCGAGAAAATTTCGTACGTAGAAAATTTCGTACGTATCGCTAGCTGAGTCAGAGAAAAGAACAGGCTCCCTGACCACCGCCTCCTTTTTCTTAATCAGCTCCGCCTGCTGAGTAATAAAATGGTCAAGATGATCATCCCACCATCGCCGTATTGCTCCTTCAAAGATCCTCGAGACCATGATCTAGATCGCCTCAGAACATGCGGGTCCCGGCAACGGAACCATTTGTTGGCGAAAAATAAGGTCTCGCGGGCAAGACCCAGGTTCACAGGATTGTGGCCAACAAGGGTCCGGTGTAGTCTAGTAACACGCCGGCATTTTCACCCTGCTCAGGAAGAACAGAGCGTCTCACCCGAGGCGTGCCGCGACCACATGGGAAAGGGAAAGAAATCACAGACGAGGAATAAACCCGCAACCACAGAAAGAAAGAGAATCCATCATATATACCAGAATATTCATGCAAGATCACCAATCAAGTATACAGACAGTCGCAACTTAAAAATTTTAAAACAGTGTAAACACATCATAACCCATAACCCAAAACATAGAGACAGCAATCCTTCTTTATATTATTCTTCGGTAGTACATGATTACATAGCTTCTTTCTCTGATAACTCATAAATCAGATACAGATGGATCTAAGAACAGAGAATACAAAACATAGAGAGTAAAGACCAATTGCGAGAACAAGTCTGATTCCTCCGCGGCTGCTTCTGCATTCAATCATCCCGCAACAGCAACCGATCAACCAATCAACCAACCTCTCTTCTTCAGCCGGGTGATTGCCTTTTATTCACCCGCTCGTCGCGACTGGCGGCTTCTCTACGTCTTTGCTCTGACTTTTCCCGACTTCTCTTCTGATGTCTGCATGTTCTGCTTCCTGTTTGCTGCTGTATCTCTTTCATCTGTACTTCTTTCTGTTCCATCTTCAGTTATCGGGTGCTTCCGCACCGCCTTGGTAGCTCCGCAACTCCTGGTTGCGCGGTGCGGTCGCGTTAGCTATGTGTATTCCCTCCGCAACTAAAAAAAGAGTCCAAGTTCAAAATTCAAAACTTAAACAAAAACAAGGGCCCCAACACTTGGCGTGGAGGTGACATAATTCATTTTTTACTCAAAAAATAGTTCTTTTTACATTATTCAAAAGCCCAACAAGGGTCCTATTAAATGTACAATGACTCTAATGATTCAGTATTAATCCTAGAAGTCCTCGATGGGACTTTGACCTAAAACATGATGACCCAAGCATGAAACCCATGCTTTAATAAGTCATAATAATAATAATAAATTTTTATTTTCATTATTTTTCATAAGTACATTTCATTATGAGTAAAATAAAATTATAAAGGCTGAACCTAGTTACATTTTTCAACAGAGAAAATACAAAACTTGAACTGATTCATTATGACTTGTGTGGCCCTATGTTTGTTCCTTATGAAAATGGTGATAAATACATGATGCATTTTATTGATGACTACACTAGAATGCACTGGGTATATTTATTGACGAAAAAATATGAAGCTTTTGAAACTTCCAAAAACTTTCATGCATTGATTGAAAAGGATACACAATCTCATATTGGCTATATTCGAACTGATAATGGCAAAGAATATACTTCAAATGAATATGAAAACTATCTTTGCCAACATGGGATCAAACATCAAACAATCGTTCCTTATAATCCTCAACAAAACATCGTAGCTGAAAGATTGAAAAAGACAATCTTAAATATGATACATTCAATGATTTTTTTCAAAAATTTAAAGTTGATGCAGTGATATGTGTACTGTATATTAAGAATATGTGTCCATCTCATGCTCTAAAATACAAGAATCTATATGAAATGTGGTATGGATACATTCCTTCAGTGAGGCATCTCAGGGTTTTTGGTTCCACTTGTTATACCTTGATACTTAAGGAACAAAGAAACAAACTTGGTGCAAGGAGTCAGAAATGTATCTTCTTGGGGTACTCAGAAACCTCCAAAGCATATCATATTTATGATGAAGTAAATAAGAAGTTTATAATATCTAGAGATGTATTTTTTCTTGAATCTTCCAAGACTGACAATGTCGTTGTGCGACAACTTGATCACTTAGACAAATTCAGGCATGCAAAGGATTTTCATAAATTTAACAATGAGATTCCACATCTTGAAGGGGGGATCCCTATTCGAGAACAATCTATAGAATCTCCTTCCGAAGCACTCTCTCCCCTCATGAAGCTCTAACCACTAATCAATAAGACACTTTGAGTGATGTGATTGAGAGAATTAGAAGGATAAATATTAATTCAACCTCATCTTAGTCAACTAAACAAGTTGGGGCATCTCAAAAGGGTCCTCCAAAATGGCTCACAAAGACACTTGAAAGTGTTTTTCATGATGAGGCTGGAAATATAGGAACAAGAAGCTCTACTAGACATAATGGCGGTGATGTAGACGTTTCTGATTCACTTGTCGATATGGATGTTTCTTATGATTGCAAATTAAATTTTTCTACATATTTTGAACCAACCTCCTTCAAATAAGTTGCTTCTCATGATGAATGTAAAGAAGAAATGCAGAAATAGTATGATGCTTTGATAAAATATGGAACCTAGAAGCTAGTGGATCCTCCATTGGGAACCAAACCGATTGGCTACAAGTGGGTCTTTAAGAACAAGTAAAATCATACGAGTCACTTGATAAGCATAAATATAGGCTCATGGAAAAAGGTTTTGCACAAAAGGAAGGGGTTAATTATTAGGAAACCTTTTCCCCCCCAAAAAAATGGGCTACCATCCATAGTCTCTTTTCCTTAGAAGCTCAAAATGGTTGGAAATTCCATCAAATGGATGTAAAAACTGCTTTCTTGAATGGAGATATGAAAGAGAATATTTTATGCTGCAACCAGAAGGATTTATTGTGAAGGAAGTATGCAAGATTTTCAAATCCTTGTATGGCCTCAAACAAGCACTGTGATCTTGGTACAAGAAATTGACTGAGCATCTTCTGAAACTAAATTTCAAACACTATGATATTGATGGTGCAACTTTGTCTGTCAAGAAATTTGGAAATTTTTTTGTACATCTTGTGGTGTATTTAGATGATCTTCTGATGACAGGGAACAATGAAAATTCTATTGCATCCATAAAGAAATAATTGAGGAAAGGTTTTGAAATGACAGATTTGGGATTTTTCACTACTATCTTGTTATTGAAGTAACCCAACATATGAAGTTTATATTCCTCTCTCAAAAGAAGTACATTGGAGATCTGCTGAACAAATTTGGCATGGCTGAGTGTAGTCCTTTGACCACTCCAATGAAACAAAATTTAAAGCTCACATCCAGAGAAGGAAATGAATTTGAGGATGCAACAAAGTACATACAACTTGTAGGAAGTATCAACTAGCTGACTACTACTGAACCAATCATTTCATTTTCTGTTTGAATCCTCTCTAGGTTTATGCAAAATACTTGTGAGGGTCATTGGTCTGTTGTAAAAAGAGCTTTACGGTACTTGAAATGAACACAAGACTTTGGACTCAAGTATACACAGGTGGATGACTTCAGTTTGATTTGATACTCCGATTCAGATTTTCATGGAGTTAAAGAAAATAGAGCATCTACTTCATGTTATGTTATGAGTCTTGGATTAAGAGCGGTCTCCTAGAGGTCACAAAAATAATAAATTCTAGCAGATTCCACAACAAAAGAAGAATATTTGGCAACAACAAAAGCAACGAAGGAAGTTGTGGCATTTAAGAAAAATTCTAGAAGATTTGCATGAGAAATCAATGCATTCTACTCCTCTTTTGATTGACAATACTTTTGCAATAAATTTGGCCAAGAATCCAAAGTTTCATGATCGAACCAATCATATCAATACAAAGTATCATCTAATTAGACATGTGTTGACGTCAAGACTATTCATCTATGCCATTGTTTTATAAAATTATGAGGAGATTGCAGACATCTTCCCCAAAGTGCTTGGAAGAGAAAAGTTTGAAAGATTCAGAATGATGCTTGGACTCACCAACATACCTTCAAATTAAAGAGAGAATGTTGACATCTAATCATTGGGATTAGGAAATTCTTGTAAATAATGTAAATAGGAAAACAAAAAAGACGAAGAAACATTTGAATGTGAATTCCAATAATCTCCCTCTCCTTGTATATATTCATGATTTTCTCTGAATGCAAAACACATTAGTAGATTTACTCAAACATGGCCTAACAAATTATAGAACATGTACGAATAAAGATAATGGTTTATAATATATTTTTTTAAATATTAAAGATGATGGTTTGTAATATATTTTTTTAAATTATAATAAAAAGAGAATTGATTTATTTAATTATTTAAGATTTGATATTCAAGGATGATCTTGCATTGACGTTTTTTTTTTCAACTTTAAATAAGCAATTGAAATGATAATTATATATCTCCATTTTGAATAAATGATCATATTTTTTCTTATTTATTATTTTTCTTTCAAATATTTCTAGTTAGCATTTGGATGGTTTATTATGAAAGTATATCAATTGTTTCTTTATATCCATTGAAGATAATTTTTTTTTTTTTAAGGAATATGTTTCAGATTTCCTTTGTTGAGATATTTGTATCCTTGCGAACCAATGGGAGGGAAGTTTCCTTATAAGATATAGTAGTAATAGTGACTTCTACACTACTTTTCAGCAAGAGAGAAGTTGAGTCAATGAAAAATATGCACCAGAGTCTTGAGAATTTTGGTTTATCTAATGGTTTTTTTAGCTTCGAATATTTTCATTAAAATACTTTTTGAGCTTTTCTATTTGAATTAGAGAGTAATAACAAATTGTTTGAAAGTGGAAAAGTGGAATTATTTTGTATAAAGTTTGAAAAAACTTTACCTTTTTAATAATAAATTGTTATATAAACATAATCAAAACAAAATCTACAAATATAATAAAATTATTTAAATATATACATGATCAAAATAAAATTTAATAAAAGTATTTGATAATGAAAAAAATTAATTTGAAAATGAAAAAAAAAATATTGATTTGAAAATTAAAAAATGATTAAAATTAAATAATTATAATTAATGACCTTCTCAGGTGCTCATAAATGGCAGGACAAATAGTTATTAAATGACATGAAAATTGTTGGTAGTGATGGATCAAGGATGACGATTGTTGGCAATGATGGATCAATGATCCTCCCACATGGCATTTAGCGATGATGGTGGTTTATGTGCATGAGAGAAGAACTCTCACCATGTTGGTTTTAGTTTAGAGAATGTGATTGACAGTACATCCTATCAGGATTCATTATTAGGAAAGAAATAGACAAGACTGTAGCACTCTCATGATGAGAAAGGGCATGCAAATATGGGCAGTTTTCCTTCTCCATGGGACTCTAGTAAGGAAACTATATGGTTTTTGGTGCAATTTCTCTTTGACCACCCATTCTTCCTAGATTTTCTATTTTAGGAGTTTTCTCATTGCTTGGAAGATGAAACTCCTCCTTGTTTGGGGAAAAAATTATCAATTGAAACTTGGTTTGGAGGTAATTTGAACCTTCCAATGCTCTTTAAGGAGTTTTGGGTTTCTTCTTGAGCCTAAACTTTAGTCTTGATTTATGGTGGGGAGAAATAGGCTTCAAGTGGGATTTTTCTCAACACTATACTAGTTTCACCGCACCGTATCAACCCACTAGTCTACATTCAATGATTTTTAGTTGTTTAGAACTCTATATTTCTTCTGGTTTATGGTCCTATATATATATATATATATATATATGGTATTTACCTTGGCTTGTGTCTTTTTGTTTGTTTAATCCTTACTCTATGAGTGGAACCTTTGGTGGGATTTGGTTTTAAGGTTGTGTTTAAGAAGGAGAGAGCAGGAAATGCTCTATTTTTTGGTAGAAGGAATCAAGTTCTTTTCCCTTTGGTCCGACTTTTTAGGTTTTTTTGTGGTTCTCTTCTCTCCTCCTTCTCTCTCTCTCTCAGCTCAACCATTCCTTATGGTCTCTTCTGGCCTAGGTATCATTGGTTACATTCCATATGGAATCATTATCTTTGTCTAGCCAATCTCTGGTCTCTTACGTATTTCCTTCCTTAGTGTTACTATGGCTCAAACAATTGTGTCGAGAATTTTTCAAGGTAGAATGAGCTCCCACCTCCCTTCGAGCTCAAGGGCCCAACACTCAGCTGAACATTCAAAAATAATCTTTATGTTGTCTACCACTCCAACAATTTGAAAATAAATTCAGAATGCAGAAAGAGAGGCCAAAATTGAAAGACTATTCATTTCTAATGCATAAATTGAAGAAGAAGTAGGAGGCTAGGTTCTAGACACTAGAAACACTAGAACTAGGAAAATTAGGTAAATATAAACCATTGATTTGTATTGGAAACTTAAAACTATCATGGGAAAATTGTTGATTGAGTGCTTGGAAACCCAATAAGAGATATTATTATGTATTTATGAAGTGAAAAAGCATATGAGGAGGTTGAATGACAAGTATTAGCGTTGGCCATGCAATTAGTGGATTTGGAACTTTCCAATTTAGAAGAGGACACATAAGTCCCAAATACCATCCACGTGGACTCATCTTCTAGAAAAATGTTTCATCTGCTATTTTCTATCATGCATAGTTGTAGCACCATGTTGCAATCACAAAAGAAATATTTTATTTGTAGGTTTTAACCTTGTACATAAATTATCTGCAAATGAATTCTTAAAAACATAAAATAAACAATAGCGAGAGCATAAAACATAAAACAAATATACACAAAGATTTTCCCCTGGATCCCAAAACTGTGACTACCAGCTTGATTTTTCATTTTCAATGTTACAACACATATATATACATGCTGAAGCATTCATAAACCCCAATCCGTTAACCCTGGATTAGAACATAACTGTAGTTCCCTTGACCAAATCTACAAAATACCATGAGCAGAAAACCATCATGCCAAAAACCATGTGCAAACCCATGCACAAAAACATAGGCAAGTTCGACCACCTAATATAGGGTCCAAAAAAAAAATCTCAAGGCGCTACCCCGGACCCTGTGCAGGGGGACTCCCGCCCCCTTGCAAACCCCCTGACAGGGGGGCTATGCACCCCCTGTGACCCCCTTGTTGCACCCCCCACCCCTCTTACCCCCCTAGAAAGAATATAACACACACCCAACATTATTTTCTTATAAGTAAATCCTAGGTCTAGTTTAGACATTTTTACCTTTTCGAT
This sequence comes from Pinus albicaulis, assembly GCA_034641835.2. Taxonomy (NCBI): domain Eukaryota; kingdom Viridiplantae; phylum Streptophyta; class Pinopsida; order Pinales; family Pinaceae; genus Pinus; species Pinus albicaulis. The sequence goes on along the minus strand of CM076577.1, from coordinate 1,444,293,154 downwards.
TTTGTCACTCTACTCAAACAATTTATCTGGTTCAAAAGTATTTTTATTGTATTATTAATCTAGTTTCCCTAATAAAAAACAGTAGAAAAATAACATATCTATATATTATTAACAAAATTTAATAAGAAATCTACTTAAAAAAATAAAAAATAAAATAAAATAGATTTAACTTTCAGCTTACCATTCTTTTTTTTTGTAAGCTATATGAAAATATTTATATTATGAAACAACTTATTTTACATTGATATTGTTTGTGTCCCAAAAACCATTGTGGGATCCCATAAATAGGTAGATTGACCATAACTTGTTCCCATGATCCCAAATTTAGCCCAAAAAAGACAACAATAAACACTTATTAACATTCTAACTAACTCACCCATTATGAGTTACATGCATTGGTGTTGCTAGGAAATCAAAGGAAAATGTGTGCAATAAGTTGATGCGGAATGGAAAATGGCATCCACCCATGGTATTCATCTACCCATGTTATCCATCCACCCATGGAATTTACCCATGGTATTGTAAATGTCATCGACCCGTGGTATTCATCCACCCATTGTATTTATTTTCCCATGGTATTGTAAATGGCATCTATCCATGATATTCATCCACCCATGGTTTGTATCCACACATGGTATTCATCTACACATGGAATTTACCCATGGTATTGTAAGTGGTATCTACCCATGGTATTAACCCATGGTATTGTAAGTGTTATCTACCCATGGTATTGAACCATGGTTTTGACCCATGGTATCCACCTATGGTATCTACACATGGTATTGTAACTCAAAAAAGGCTATAAATAACAAGCCTCAGTTTGTAAAAGGACAGATGGTCCACCACAATGTAGCTTCTACAGTTATTCTCTGTTTTAATAAAACAAGTTTTTTTGTGGTTTTATTTTCTTTGTGTTCTCTCTTTTTTCTGGCATTCTAATTTTGTAGATCTTGTGAGATCCATTTCAACTTTTTAGATCTTGGGGGTCTCCCCCCAAGATCCAGATCAGTGGAATCGAGCTTCATCTCCTAGGGTTAGGTTTTTGGACGTTTCGGATTTTGTTGTTTCTCAACAATAAATAGGCCTTCGAGCCTCATTGTAACACGATTCGGGGGCTAGGAGCCGTCACATCTCTTCTTAGATATAAGCACTACCGGTGACCTAGCTCGCCACATCTCCATCATGTACGCATTGTAACACGGGTTCGGTGGTAGTAGATACCTCTTCTCGAGAGATAGCGTGCCAATGCCTAGCTCATCCTATTTACATTATGTTTGTGTACCACATCTCTTCTCATAGATTCACTACCAGCACCTAGCTATTTTATTTCCATTATGTTTGTAAGCATATTTATGTTATATGATATTAATACAAATGAAAGCATTGTTTCATGCATCTCTATGTTCATTAGTTATTTATGTATTTTGTTGCGCTCTGCCATCTAGGATCAAAGTTAGTAAGCCATATTGATAGCCATAGAAACATAGAAGAAGTAGACATAACATAGACCAAAAAGAAACTAGGCACCATAAAAGACTATTAGTCTAATATAATGACTAGGGAAAGAGCATTAGAGTTGCATTGATGTGAGCCTTTTGCTAGTGCATTGATAACAACTGGAGTGTGAGGCTAGGAACCAAATTCAAAGTCTAAATTGGACAACCCGAAGCATTTGACCTGAGTTAGTATGGTGACTATGTTTTCCAGGTTGTATTTGATGTCCCAAAGGATCCTTTTGATCTCCTGATCTTGTCCCGCAAATAATTGATAATAGTCGACTTGCTTGTCATGGATGACATTGTGAAGCAAGGTCTCCAATTGGCAGTGCATAGCCACTCAGTGGAGAAAATGAAGTCCCCTTTTGTGCAATATTCCTGGGTCTGGAGTCCATCTCAAGGTGCTTTCACTAATTTTAGGGTCAGAGTAATATGCCAGGTCGCCAAATTCCTTAGCTTCCAAGTGAAGGATCTCATTCCTCACTTTAGGAGGGACAGAGTCAAAGTGGTAAGCCACAAAATGCTGACCAAATAGACATTGTCATCGAGAGGTAGAAGCTCTTGTTGCACCACCCCAACAGTTACTAGGTTGGCGAAGTTAAGGTGCCATAAGAACAATTTTTTGAAACAGACTTGGCTGGGTTGGGAAAAGCAAGATGAAATCGGTAGTGTGGACAAACACAAGAGGTGTGAGCAGAATTCAAGCCCGAGTGCTACAATGTTGGAAGGATATCAGCTCAGGAGTGTAGTAATTGGCAGGATAAAGAAAATGAAACTCTAAAAATGCGTCATCGACCATGAATTGGGCAAAGAAACCTAAACACCTTGGGTGAACAACTTCTCTTTGACACTATCTTGACAATAGAAGGTAACAGGTATAAACTCTTCAAAATAACCTTGGGAATGCTATGACCAGAAAGCTATCAAAACCAAATTGAAAATGTCCCCGAGTAGCAGACACCACATACAAGGATTGGACAGCTAAATGATATACCTACATAGTCGGGGATTTGAGAGCACATAGAAGGAAACACAACGACTAGTTCAACTGAAGGACCCATCGTTGTGTTGTGGATAAAAAGAAAAAACATGGGCACCTGCAATAACCAGCCAAAGTGCGCAACCCAAACAAAACAATAAGGCAAGTGGAGTGAGAAGAGAAGGGTAACCAGGATGGGTGTAAATAAGTTGACGAACCTGCCTCAAATTTGCAAAGTGTCAATGTAGATGGACTGTAGTTGAGGGAAAAGAGAAGGTGGTATGCAGGCGTGGAGATGGTCTTGAAAATCCACCACCTTGAGCTGATATTCGTGCGCTTATAAAGAACCCCCATAGCCTGAGAATTAAATGGACCAAAAACACTGTTTGAAGGAGCAACAACAAAGGGGAGACAAGTGTGTGTTACGACACGCATATTAACACATGCATCAAACACCCCAAACATGTGTGCTCTTCCCTGGAAATCCTCCATTATCAAATTCATCAGCCAAAAACTACGAACCAGAGAAATGTCAAACAAGGATCCCTCTCCCTCCACTTGCCTCTATTTAAACTAATTTGACAAAAATCATTGAAATTAATCATATACAATGTGGACACCACGCGTAAACCAAGTTTAAACAAATAATAACATCAACACTTCTCCCATACTTACCTTCCTTATAACCACTATATTCTCACATATATCAATCCGGTTAACTAATTCCCTTACTAACCATAAATACACCCCATCAAAGAACTTTCAACTTACCATTCACCACTATAAACAAACAAGTAGTCAAAGATTTATCACAAAAGTTTCCTATTCAACGCATCCAAGAAATTCACATCTTTTTTCAAACAAAAAGATGTATTTTTCAAGATGATAATACTTATAGATTTGTTCTCATATATTCACTTTGTCTTATCTATACGTTACAAACATTTGGATATAATCATAGATACAAAGAACCTTAAGCTCAATAATAATGATTAGTGACTTGCAACTTTTAGATTTGTTCTCACATCGTCAGCAAGTCAATTGCCCCATATCAATTCCGATAAATGCGCCTTGATTTATTACCGACATTGAATGAAAAAGTCGTGAGATATATTTCCAAATGTAGAAAATAGTTTTTGTTTTTGTTTTTTAAATACTGAAGTGTCGATGCTCCGTTGGGTCAGTTTGAAACCTATAAAATAACAATAATAATAAATTAATTAAATTTTATAATTATTTTTATTTATTTAATTTTTTGAAATATAAATATTTTATTATATTATAATAAAAATCTAATAATAATTATATGAAATTATATTTAGTAATTTCTGGTTATTATATAAGGATGTTAACAATAAACTATATCAATCTAGATCTATCTTAATTTAATCTAACAAGCGTCTAAAGGGATTGAATCTCTCGAGATGCAAACCCCTTTCTTAAGTAAAAAACTTGAGAAAAAATTTCTTTTAGGAGCAGGAGTTAAGATGGATCTAGGCTGGTTTAATTATATTATTAATAATTATAATTAATAAATTTATTTTATTTTTATTTTATAATGTAATAAAATATATATTTTTTATGTTTTGATCGTGAACTGAGAGATGATTTTTGGGCATGTGGTATTGATGAGCCATGATATTGGCCCATGGTATTGATGATGATGATGGTTAACCTCCACTGAGACCAAACTTTGGTCTATCGAACCTAAATAAAAGAATTATTTAGTTTGTTTTAAAATTGTACTCCTATGCTCAAAGAGCTTGGAGAGAAGCGTCCCCAGCTCACTATAATTTTGACATGTTAAAAGGCTAGGAAGGTCGGTATTGCAATAAAGATTATGAAACTGAGATCTAATGTGGGTGTACGCAGGGCACTCTAAGAGGATTGTGTGAGAGAGTAAATGATATTACAACGGATCTGTGGTAGGTTGTGTCTCTTCGTTTTGTTGGATAATAAAAAGGAAGGACTGGTTGTTTTCGTGGACGATCTATGTCTCTCTTGTTTTATATGTTATTTCTGTGTTTGTGTTTCATTTTATGTGTTCCATTGCTTTGTAATATATACTTTTCTAACAATAATTGCTCTCCATGAGATATATCTCTACTGTGTGAGCCAAACAAAAGATGGTAGATCCATAAAAGGGGTATTTGCCCAACATAATAGAGAAAGAGCCACCAAGAACCCTACATGCACTTTAAGACTTGAAGATATAATAAACATTAAAGCCCAAGTGTTCTCCATGATATAACTACTAGAGGCAATCTCGAGAATGAACGCAAGGAGAAAGAGAACTAAACAGTGAAGGAAACAAAACCAGTAGTTTAAAGAAACCTTTCCATGAAATAAGAAATAAATCCCTTACGATCAGCTAGACCTATGACCTTTGTCACCTTACTATGAAGAATTATTCAATTTGAAAATTGATAATTATATTTGATATGTAGCCTAGGTGAAAATTTTATAATTACTAAGGGATCAATCACTTCTACATACTAACCACATTTACACCCAATTCTAGTGTCTGAGCTCTCCATTATCCCATAGAGTTAACAATGATTTAAATCAAGGCATTTAATAACCAAAGACATGTTAATTTCTCACATCTTATGGAAGTTTAGGGTTACTCTTGAAACTTTCATCTTGATGCAATTTAATGTGATAGTCTAATATTGACTATGGTTCAACCACATTTATACCTAATTCTAGTGTTTGGACTCTCTATTATTCTATAAAGTTTACCCCCATTTTTCACATATCTACTCAAACTTAGTTGAATAGTTTTATTAGCCTACAAATTTGCTACAAAATTACATTCTCAAGTCATAGAATAATATGAAGTTTTGAAAAATTCTACTAAAACAATGGTAACTACAAACTTACTTCCAATAAAAAAATTTTGTTTCTTAATTTATTATCTACCTTCAAATCCTCTATAAATATTAATACTATTTATACATTGAACTTAACTTTTTAATCAAAAATAATATCATATAAACATACATATACCTTAATCTAATTATTTAAAACGGAATTAAAACCCTAAACATAAATCCAGGCCTTCACCATTTTTTCTTTCATAACTATAAAATCCTTTACACTTATCATCTTTCAATATATTAATTTTTTTAATAAGTTTCTTATTATAATAAATTAAAATTTTATATTAAGAAAAACTTCAAACTTTTTTATATAATTTAATTTATTGAAAGTACTATTTTTAAAATAAAAATAAATGTCTAATCAATATTATTAATATTATATTATGAAAGAAAACTATTAATTTTTGAAAAGTGAATGGAACTTTAATAAAGAATATCTTGAGGCTGAAAGCAGAATAAAACAAGAACCAATAAAGGTGACGTGGAAAAGAAAAAGAAAAATGAAAATGTATATAGGATTATCTTGAGAACTTATATGGATTATGTGACTTTTGAATTTTGTTAACCGAAATTTTCCGAGGAGGTTTGCATGATAACATTTTTTTTACCATAACCTTTTTACCATTTTCTATGCTTTTGAATTTCTATTGAGTTGAAAGATGGGATGAAGATATTAAAATAAAAGTCTAATCAAGTACCCTTTAAAATATAGTTTATATAATTAATATTCCTTTTAACCCATGGATTTTTACTTTCAAACCAGACTCGGGCTTAAGTGGGTCACAATCAAGAGTAAGTATTCCTCAAGGTCTTGATTCGTCATTTTCCATTTAAGGTTTTAATTCTTCAGTTTGTGGGAATTTATTTCCATGATTTAAAGTTCTATTTTCATAAGTTTATGTTTAAATTTATATATATTAAGAAGTGGAATTAGAGTTAGTAAAAGAATCAAAGTGGTTCAAAATGTGTAGATTAAAAAAAAAGTGTGTAGATTTAAAAATGTGTAGATTAAAAAAAAAATATGTGATTTATTTAGAAGAGTTGTGTATAAATTATGAATTAGAGAAGCTTCTATTTAGAAAAGTGAAGTTAGAATTAGTAAAAAAATTATTTATTGTGAATAACTATTTTTAAACTTACATATAGATGGAGAAGTGAAACTAAAATTAGTAAAATGAATTACATAGAATATATTATTAATGGTCACTTCTATTTAAGACTTTCTAACAAAGTGAACTATCTTAATACAACTTTTAAACTTTTTTTAAAATGAATTATGGAGATGCCAATACATAATTAGCATAGTATAAAAGTTTTAGGGTTTATCTCTTTGGGAGTATGCTTTTAGATGAGTTTTACTCAAATTCCCACAAAAAAAATATGTTGGAATGGTAAATTTGAGTTATTAAATTTGTATAAATTGAGCCTTGTGAGTGTTTTTCATGATTCTAAATCCATTAATGTACTCAAGAATGCATTTCAAGCTACTAATAAGAATGATTCACTCAAAATTGTATCATTAGATTCCAACAAAAATACAAAAATGTAGAATAGTTAGATTTGGCCTAGATAATTTAATAACGACTTGCCTTGATAACTTCATAATGTGTAATCTAAACATATTTAACATGCTTGTGCTCTTTCAGGTCATCTTTCTTTTTTATCATTTTGATCAAAAATTTCAACTAAAAAACTTTCAAGAATTGCTAGAATCACAATTATCAATTGTTACCAAAGGGGTTTTTGAGGGCAACTCATTCATTTTCACAATCAAACATGAAAATTTAGTGATGAAAATTTGTAATTTCAACTATTCTATAATTTGATTTCGATGATGATGACCATAAAAAGTCAAAATCATAAAACATTTAGACTTCTCCATTTAATAATGAGAGCTTCATTCATAAACCATTTAGAATAATTCAAACTTATTCACAAACTTCAAATTAGAACCATTTAATCTTATAACAAATTTCCTTTTTTAATTAAAATTCACTTATAAATAATTAAAATTTGTATAAATCAAAACTTTAATTAAATTCTTTATGATTTAGAATAATTTAGAAATAGACAAAACTTCTAAAAACAGTGTTCCAGCATACATGAACCTTAAATTATAATAAAATTAAATTATCATTTAAATTTTATAAAACATATTTATCTTTATAAAATCAACTTACACCTTTAATTTTTTTTTTCAATTATACAAATTTATTAAATTTAAATTTATTTGTTTTTAAATCTATTTAATTATTTATATTAAATATTAAATAACTTTTAAATAATAATAGCTCTTAAATATTATTATTATTATTTAGATAATAAATATTAAATAACTTTTAAATATTATTATTATTATTATTTAAATATATTATAAAATAAAATATATATTTTAAATTTAAAATATTCAAATTAATCAGTATACATTATTTATTTATAATATATATATATATATATATTCACAATCATATTATTTTTAACATATAAATATAATTTTTGAGAATGTAAACTTATGTGATTCATATCATATTAAAATAAATTTTCCAAAAAATCACATGAGAAATTTTAATATAAATATAATATACACATTTAAAAAACAAACATTACCAATATGAATGAACTTTAATATGAACAAATCTTCTCGATAAAATATTTTTTTTTTCAGTTTATCACTGTCATACCATTTTAGTACACATTTAAAAGACGACCAATAACATGCATATGAACTTAAATATGAACGAATCTTCTAGATATAATACACTTAGTCAACATATTATGCATAGCAGTCCCTTAGTCGTGATCGCAACTTCCCAACATGAGTGGGACGTCACTCTCACAATCTCAACATCTTTCATTTTTATAAACATTCTATTTGGTTATAGTTTCAATCAAGAAGCTTGTGAGTTAGGATTTACGAGTCCCTACACCTCGAGTTACTAGAAAGTTTTTAGTAATATATGTATTATCATTTAATAATTTTTTAATAAAATAAATAAATAATATTAATTTTTTTTTTTAACAAAATGAGTATTTTTTATTCAAAATCTAGATTAAATTTAAATTTATATGGTCAAAATCGTTTCCACAATATCACATTAATATGAGCATTTATTTCCAAATATGAGACATCCATAATGGTATTTTCTTCCTTTTACATGCGTTAAGAACTATGGCAAAATACCGAAATTTCCCATAGACCTAAAAAAAGGACCCAGAATCAAAACATATTAATAGTGCATGAATAAACATTATTCAAAGTTGGGCTTCCTCACTTCCTTACTATCCTCCTTGCCTCGACTGCTCGACCCTGCTCCTGCATCCCCTTCTCCTTTAATTTTTTGCAGTTGAGCTACAACCTCCTCAGGCAACCCTGCAATAATTTCCTTCACCTCATCGAAAATGCTATTGCAGATTAGTTTCAAGTTGGAGGTCAACAGGCGGGTCTCCATTTTCACTATCTTCCTTTTCAATGATGCCTCCACACTTTCAAAATTCGCGTTGATGCACTCAACATTTGTTGCATGGTCCTTTTCTAAAAATTCAACACAATGGGTGATGAGATCCAACCTACCCATTAGTAATTTAAATAAAAACTATGTGACCCTATTCCAGCGAGCCAAGTCCTCCTCAGGGAAATGCCTATCATGTGCCTTCTTCGACTCCATAAAAATGTCCTTCAAACCAACACTGTTATCAAATTGATGCTCCAAACTTGCTATGACATATGATTCAGGGGGAGTCTGCATGTTCTTATATACACCCAATCCTTCCTACTTTTCATTCTCCTCGGCACGTGCCATGATCGTCTGGAGATCCTCAATTCACAAGCCCATTAAATATGCTCGTCGTCCAATGGATCTGCCAAACCACCCTTGCAACCAATTCACCACATAACGAGACGTTGTCCATTGCTTCACCATTAATTCACCTAAGGGATGCATAGTCCTTCTTCCTCCCTAAGATGGTGAATTCTATGTTCTGTCCATGGACTTAGTTAATTTCCTGTGCATGCCTTCTGAGGTGATGGTCTTGGGATCTGAAAGGATGCCATGCATTGAAGGCTCACATTCCTCTCCCCATCTGTCCCGATTTCCAGTCATGTTAACAAACATCATCCCTCCATCAACATATACGAGGAAGGAATTAAATTCACTAACCAACATTCTCTTACTGGATGGGTATGTGGCATATGTCCTTCCCTCCTAGCTCACACCTGCCTTTGCCTAAAGTCACACCATGATTTTCCAGCTTGTCAATGGTCATGTTGAGGTGTGAGAGGACATGATATAGTCTGCGATTTTCAAAAAATTTCAACTAATATTCTATCCTTGCAATGATAGTGGACTTTGTGTCATGTTTATGAACATTGGCGAGAGAGACCATCCTTATAACTAATAGGGAGTCCCCTACCACTTTAATATTTTTTACTCCTAGGGATATTTCTAAGTCTAACCCTTTGCACAAGGCTAGCAGTTCCACTTTATTGTTGGTTGCCACTCCTAGTCCCCATACATAACTTATCTCCGCTTGTTATTCGCAGCAAAAAAATACCCCTCCTACTCTTGTCATCCCTGAAAGTTCTATAAAGATCTCTTATTTGATAAAAAAAAATCAATAATATTAATATTAAAAATTAATAAATATTATAGAAAATATATTATTAACAATATATCATATAAGTAATATATGTATTATCATTTATTTATTTTTAATAAAATAAATAAATAATATTAATATTAAAAATTAATGAATATTATAATAAACATATTATTAACCATATATAAATATAAAAATATAAGCTAAGATAAATTTACTAAATAAAAAATAATTTAATTATATTATGGTGATGATGATGATGATGATTAATGTCCGCTAAGATCAATGCGGCCTATTAGACCTCAAAAAAGAATCTAAGTTTGAGTCTTCAAAAGCTTGTTTCTATGATCAAAGACAAGGGAAAGAAGCGCTCCAAGATCGTTCTAGGTGGGATGGCTTAATAGATCAAGAAGATTGGAAGTGTGGCAAATGTTAGGGAATTGAGAGTGGATGTGAGGAAGAGCCGAATAGTCTAAAAGGAAGTGTTTTTCATCTTCCACCTGCTTAGTATCGCAAATCTGACATATTCTATCGTTCCAAGGAGTCTTGGGAATAGAACACCACCCGATATCACTCTGAAGCTCATGAGAATTAGTTCTTATCCTAGCGATGTTCATTTTTTCCTTAGTGTTGGTCAACACAGAGAGATAATTCTAATTATCAAGGGTGGGGTTGATTACCTCCTTATAGTATCGTAGCTTCCTTTTGCCCTCCATCTCTTGATCCTCCCACAACTTATGCTTAAACTTGGAGGTAATAGTATTTTTGACACTATCTTTGCTTCCCGTATTGAGCTCCTCCTTAATTCCCTAATGATTGAGCCAAGACTAGGCATCCTTATGCCACTCACGCTTGAGGCGAAGGTGGGGGCTTTGACTAAATTTAGAGGCAATTTTGGGGATTCTTTTGGATTCCATGCTATTAAGCTTCTTCTTATACATTAGATATCTAAACATAGTCATACTTTCAATGGGGGACAAACTAACTTCGATCCAAAGAATAGGATAGGGAGTATTTCCCTTGATCTATAGGTTGTAGGTTATGAATTGTTTTTGAATTATCTCAATCTTCCTCCATGACTCTTTGGATATATTGCAACCCCAAACTTCACATCTGTATAAGACAATAGAGGTGACAAGAGTCTAAAAAAGGAACCTCTTTTTACTTCAACTGTAAAGATCGACCGACTTACAATTATTTTCAAACTCATAATAAGCTTTCCAACCTCCTTAAATTGATGAAAAAAATCAATACCCAAATATTTATAAGAAAAAACCTATTCTAATAAAAAAATTCATTTTCTTAAATTTAATATTTAATTAAATAATTAATTTTTTCCTTAAAATAATTCACTACATATTACAATTAAATACGACTTCATAATAAAAATTCCCAAAAAAATTAACTAACTTAAACACAATGCCAAACCACAAATCTTTATCACCAAATAGAATAACGTTCCATTTTTTTAGTTAAGATAAGAGAACAACGTTCCAATCAAATCTTAGTGCTTAAATATAAAAGACCAAGAGTCAAAGCCTCTTCTGTCTCACATAACAACGTAAAATAAAATCGTATTAATTTAAATATATAATTTATAATAAAAAATAAAATAATCACAACTTTTTTATTTACTTGGAATAGTAAATTAGGTAAATCATTGATCTTGATTAACGGGCTTCTCCTCGAGAGAATTTAAGAGAGTCGCTGATCAATACCAATAATCTTTTATTTACTTGGAATAATAAAGTAGGTAAATCATTGATCTTGATTACCGGGCTTCTCCTCGAGATAATTTAAGAGAGTCGCTCATATAACAATAATCGTATTAATTTAAATATATTATTTTATAATAAAAAATAAAATAGTCACAATTTTGGTATTAATTTAAATATATAATTTTATAATAAAAAATAAAATAATCACAATTTTTTATTTATTTAGAATAGTAAATTAGGTAAATTAATGATCTTTATTACCCGTTTTTCTATAAGAGAGTTGTTAATCAATAACAATATAAAAAAAACTTTAGATCTGATTCTAAACCACTTCAACTAACTCTTGAATTAAAATAATAATAATTTAACATTTTTTATTAAACCACTTCAACCAACTCTTCAATTAAAATAATAATAATTTAAATTTTTTTATTAATTTAAATTTATAATAATAATTTATATTTAAAAAACCATGTTTAAAATGCCTTAATAATATGCTTCTCATACCTATAATTACGGAGTCTAATTTTATTTATTTTTTTGGAATATATTTTTTAATTGATTTTGTTTAAAATTTGTATTGATTTACATGTTTAGATTAGGTAATCTGCGTAATGCAAATATTCTAAAGGTATTTTAGAGGGTTGAATCTATTTATACATTCAAAAATACAATTTAATAAATAAATAAATTACAATTTTTATAAAAAATAAATTTTTTGATACAGATTTTCCAATTGTGAATCAACTATGTGATGAGAAGTTGAAACGTCCTATATATTTTGAATGAACCCTATGAAGAAAATTGTGTGATGTGAAATTGAAACGCCCTATATATTTTATTTGAGGTGAACTATATATTTTAAGTGAACTTTTCACTCATCATTATTGATAAAAAAACAAAAATAATAAATAAAGTATTCACCTAAAAAAAATAAAACGTTTCAATTCTTTATCACATAATTTTCTCAATAAATTACTCTAAACAAAAAAAATTGATTTTTGAATTCAAAGATACCAAAACCTTAGAAAGCGCCCATTGAAAATGTAAACGTTGATTCTGTGCACGGGGTGTTGTCAGAAAAGGATATTGACATGCGCGCATAACGTCCCCAAAAAAGCACATAAGGAGTCCTTGCAAATTGTTGTGCGTTGAGTATTGTCTACGACACCTCCCACCACGTTACGCGGGTCCCACCAAACAATACTGTAACACGGGTCCCACCAAACAATACTGTTTTTATTATACGAAAAGGACACGGCCAAACGCGTAGGTGGAGTGGAGGACGCGGAAATGGATCGGAATTCTTTTTATCACCGGTTTACTTACTGAACGATTTTGTCGGTGCCACTATCTTCTGTCTGTCGGCGCTGTCTTTGTCATCCTTGTTGGCAATAATAATGTCGGTAGGCAAAAACGTTATTTTGAATATCACTGCCACGTCACGAAGTATGATGGTTTCCATTTACCAACAAATTGGATAAATTTGATATTTATTTAGTAATATCATTTTTTATATTTCTAAATTATATATATATGGATGAAAGTGTCAAAATTTTAAATAAATTTATTGAGCAATATATAATAGAGCATAGTCATTATTAGTTTCTATCCTTTAATGCATGTATGCTGATTTATTACTTGATTTTCAAGGAAAATTACATCATTAAAACAACCTATTATGGATTCAAAAGGGCGTAAATTCCACTCCTGCAACTTCATCATGACATTTGTCCTGGGTCATCAACCTAGTTTTTTTTTTAAGTAAAGGTACTGTTAACCAATTAAAGATAGTTTGGTGCCTTACTTCAATATGAAAAGAACACATTCAACTCTATATAATATTTCTCGTTCTCCATCATCATATGAGGCTAGACAAAAGTTTTGTAGTCTTAAATATCCATCTCCATTTAACTCCATAATGAACTTTGAATTTTATACTTAATTTTGGATTAGTTTTGTGTCTTACTTCAATATTAAAAGAACACTTTCAACATGACATTTGTCCTAGGTCATCAACCTAGTTCTTTCTTTTTTTAAATGAAGTAAAGGTACGGTTAACCAATTAAAGATAGTTTGGTGCCTTACTTCAATATGAAAAGAACACATTCAACCCTATGTAATAAAAGTTTTGTAGTCTTAAATATCCATCTCCATTTACCTCCATAATGAACTTTGAATTTTATACTTAATTTTGGATTAGTTTTGTGTCTTACTTTAATATCAAAAGAACACTTTCAACCCTATGTATTATTTTCTGTTCTCCATCATTTCTGGTTCTCCATCATTAATGAGGCTAAACAAACCTTTTGTAGTGTTAAATATCCCTCTCCATTGACTTCCATAATGAACTTTGAATTTTATACTTAATTTTGATTTAACTCTATTGGTTGGAAATATAATTCTTTTGAGTTAGATAAATTTGGCAGGTGAAAAATGTCTAGTGAATGGCAATAGTTATAAGAAGTCAAAGAAATCTTTTAAAAAATGAAAACCAACTGTAAATAAAATTGTATTAATATATCTATCTTGTGAATAGAACACATCACAAAACTTATCAAATTGATCTATTATTTGGTGAGCGTTCAACACCATCCATGAACCTACTATAATAGATAGTAATTTATTAAACCTTAAATTTATCAATATCAATTTTAAATATATAATTGTTTTTAAGCTTATATTTACTTTATTATAAACCATATGCAAGTCTTGAATTTATAAATATCAATTTCCCTATTTATACGTTTGTTTTCTAAAATTCATGACTCATGCAACAAATATAGTAACAACCTTTTTCCCATTAATAAATAGTTTTTTATTTTTTATTTAGACTTAATTTAATCATTTTTATTTTACCTTCTAGAAAAGTGGTTAGAGTGTAATTAGAATAATATATTGTCTGATGTATGATACTAATATTTTACCTTTTAGAAAAGTTGTTTAAGTGTAATTTAGAATAAAATATTGCTTCATGTATGATACTAAGGTTAGATGATACTAGAAAAAACATGATTCCATTACTTAATGATGACTACAAGGGATACTAAATTTCTTACTGATGCTATTTAGGTTGAAATCTTCGTTTTATCCTAGAGTAGTGCCTAAAACTCTTTTTGATTGACTAAGAGCATGTCTTCCTTGTATGTAAGAAAACTTGTTAACAACCCAAGACCCAAAGGTATCTATCTGGCAGGAGTAAATTCTACTCCCTTATGGATAATCAATGAGTCGTTTCAAGTTGTGTGGTTTATCCACAAATAAGTAATGAGTTAGACCACATCTGTAAACAGTAGAAAGTGATAGCTATCCTTACTGTCCATTGACAAGTGAGTTATGATAGGTTTTGCCACCTTTGGAGGAAAGATAAATAAAACATGTTAGTAAAAAACATTACAATCATTATGGAATGACTTTCGTTGGTATAATATTCATGACATATAATAAATTTATACTTTGTGGACTTACTCTCTTATTGATGTGAAATACACAAAATTTTATAGTCATACAAGCAAATACGAGATGCAAACTTGATTTATATATGTTAGGCTTGTCACTTATCCATCTCACCAACATGGATCCCTTGTTGGAGAATTAAAATTGCATGTCTCTACGCTTCAATATCATTTGAATTCATGTTGAATCCAAGCTTTTTGATATGCCCAATTCATCAACGAAGATGAATAAATTTTATCTAGATTTATTCCAAAGCTTGGTTCATTAGATTTGCAATGCTAAAGCCACTGCTCAACCAAGAAAAACTTGACCACTTCTACATTTTTAATATGCCAAAATACACAACACACTTTGTATTTCTAAGCATGTAACACATTCAATCATAATTATGTGCATTGAATAGATGTATACATTTTTTCAAGCAATATTCCAAATATAAACTCTCCTCCTCATCGCTATCACTATAGAAATGGTTCAATTATGTGTATTCATGTGTTTGGAAGGTGATGGTTGTAGCTATTTGCAATGTACACAAGCTTAAAATCAACTAGTGTGTATGTTTTTTGAAGTTTATATTGGTTTGAACCAATCAAACAATGTTTGTAGGTAAAAAATACTTGCACTTAAGGGTGAATGGTTGCAGTTATGCTCTTGCGTGGTATTTAAATAGGTCGCCAAAAAATAGGGTCTAATCAACAACCTAATAAAAGAAATAATCAAGTGGAAGGCACAAACAACAATTCAATAAGGGATAAATCAAGTTGTAAGTGGCACTAGAAATTCAATTAATGGAGAGATCAAGCTCATGGTATTTTTTCAAGGAATTTTTTTTCCATTTGGGTATTTTTTGGCCATTTTCTAGAAAAAAAATTTGCCAAATTGTTTAAAAACTATCTATTTTTTACATGGCTACAATAAATCGTTAATATTCACAAAAAGTTATAAGTTTTAATAGTAAATTATTGATTTTTGCAGCAAAGGTAGGTACTTCTGCATAGGCCTAAGTGTCTAGGCATGCAAAATTCATCCAATTATCTCCTTAGAACACTTAATCAAGTGAGAGAAAGTTGCTAATGTAACTTTGTTATGAACCCAACTCACAAAATAGAAGAAAATATAGATCAAAGACTTAGAAATAAGCCTCTTCGAGGGGGCAACCACTTTTTTATTACATAAATGAACAATTCTTGGATGATACGAATGAAAAAACCTCCTTTCTATGTATAGGAGTCCATGGGGTCACAATATAATCTAGATGACCTAACAAAAATAAGGTAAGGGCACAACAATAACAATAGTGGGCTTTTATGGGGCACAATAATAACAATATGGGGACTACAGGGGTACAAAAATAAAAATAAGGGTGCTACACTAACAATAATAAGGGACTACACTAGTAATATAGGTACCTAACAAACTTAGCCTAAGTTACAACTTGGAAAAATCACATAATTATTATGTTGGCTAATTGAGTTAAAGAAACCTAGGACACCATGTCACCCATTACTAGGTCAAGGGACACCATGTTACAGTGTGCCCATGACTGAGAGAGACAGGAGCGTGCAGTGCACCTATGGGACCTCCACCACCACAACGTGCAGGAGTTGCACAAGTCTCATCTGCCTTACCCTATCAGGGTCATACTCAGTTCCAGTCATTTCCTAGTTTCCTAGGTATGAATACAACCGATTATTGTGAAATATGCTGAAATTTTGGCCATCAACCTCGTATGTGTCCTATTTTAATAAAAAATTTTGTGAATTCTGTGGATCCCCGAATCACCATACAGATCAATGTTGGTCTTTGGATGCACTAGCGGACCGCTTTAATTGTATGACTTTCCCAGTGAATGAGACTCTTTGAGGGCGAAGGGGGAGGTCCAATGGGAGGAAGGATAGGTAGAAGAGGTACAATTAGATGTTATAACTGTGATTAAGAGGGCCATGTGGCGAGAGAATGTCCTCTTCCAAGGAGACCATGGTGTTTGTATTTTCAAGTAAATATGCATGCAACTGAAGGCTGCCCTGAGCTTATTTCTCGATGGGAGGAGCGAAATCGGGCAACGAGAGCCAATTTTTTCTGTGCGGAACCTAGGGATACCAATCCTTCAATGCAACCCAATATTAATATTGTCATGAAAGGAGGAAAAAGAACTAGAGATGATGTTGGAGCCACTAATCAACCAACAGTTATAAAGCATGTATCTCCAAATAAATCATATGATCCTAACCAACAAAAGGAATATTACAAGGATGCAATCGAACTCTTCCACTAGCTAATGTCTCCATAAGGACCTAACTGTGAGTTGGAGGAGCAAGTAAAGGGTCGCCAGGAAAAATATATTGTAGAATCTCCTAAATCTATAATGGATTGGTTCAGATTATTCTTACAGATTATGAATGATGAGAAACTTGCTAACCAATTGTGGAAGAGGCTGAAGACTATTGTTAAGGACGATGTATTATCCGAAGAATAGATCTCCACAAATCTACTTGAGCGGAATTCCAGATGGGTATGGAGGAAGAAGAAGAGGACTAGAAGGGAGTTTCAGGTAGATGCTCAGATTACAGGGTTCCAGATCAAGGAATCCATGTTGGATTTAGGATCGGATGTTAATATTTTTCCTAGGAAAACTTGGAAATATTTAGGAAAACCCAATTTGGTTTACTCTCTGATTCAGTTGCGAATGGAAAACCAGTATTGTATTCTTCTTGTTGGTAGACTAGAAGACCTGGAAGTTGATATAGCTAGTGTTAAAACTTATGCCGATTTTGAAATTATTTATATTATGGGGGATAAAGACCTATATCTAGCTTTGTAGGGGATTGATTGCCCTTTTGAGAACTATGCAATTATTTATCTAAAGTGGGAGACTATGAATTTTGAGGTGGATGGTATGCACGTTATACAACCCCTTGATCCATATCAGGGTCTGTGATTTAATGAACCTTTAGATGATGTTGAATCCCCTAATTTAGTGGCCCAATTGTACCACTTAACTGCTGGAAAGTGAGAATATTACATTAAACCAACAAAGGCTCGCTCGATTAGCTGGAAGATAATCCAAAGAATTGAAGTTGGTTCTGAAGATGCAATGGAGGACTGGAAACAAGGTTCTCATGAACTCTACTCTCACCATTGCGCCACTGTTCGATGTGTTCGATGGATTTCTACTGAGGTAGATTTTATTAGAGAAATTGATTCTTGTATGGAAGAACATTAGAAGGTCCATGTAATGAGTGTTGCCCTACAAGCCACTCCTGCATGATGGTGGGTAGCACATCGTGATCAGTTGCAAGAACGGAATTATGTTAAAATTGTTTTTCTATATCACTTTTCTCCATCAGCTGAGCTTTTGAGTAGTATTAATATCTATATTGGTCGTACCTCTCCACAAGACCATGTTGCACATTGTTCCTCTATATGGAAGGTTGAAAGATTAGCAGTTTCAATGTGGCCGCATCAATTTATTCCTTCTTTGGGAAATATTCCACAAGCATGGTATTTGCAGGAGGAGCTAAAACGTTAGACAACAGATTGGGATGTATTGACAGGTCAATTTTATAAATATTTTTCTTTTTCTGATGTTGGTGGGAAGATGGTGCAAGTTCTTAAATATATTAGGGGTTGTGGTTGTGGTTTTGGTGCACAAGTGTACCAATCCACAATTTCTTAGGAGGAGTGGTCACTGCCTCTAAGCCTTGGTAACAGGCAGATAAAAAAAATAGTTAGCAGGTTAGTGAACATGCTATAAAACATTAAGCACACTAAATCATGATATAGTATGCATATGTAGAGAGAAAACAATACTAAACTCATAAAGATTCAAACACAAAATAATACTAACGGTGGCATCAATGTCCCCTCTTATTTCTTGCTGTTAGGAAGAAATATAATACATTTACACACTTGCTAAGGGGCCCTTAGAACTATGGAGTTCTAAGACCCGATGCAAGGATGTTTTTACCTTTTAGCTGCTTCGTGCAAGGTCTCTCTCTCTACTCCAAAGGATTGAAGTTTTTGGATGGCCAAAAACTGAATCCCCTCTCTACTTCTGATTTGGATTGCACACTGCTGGATTTCCTCAAAAAGAAATTTTGGCCCGGCCTGTGTCTTGCTCTCCTTTGTTCATCTCTTGTTGGCCAGCACCTAGATGAATTAAAATTCACTTCCCCCTCTTGTGGTACATTGATGGATGGTGACCCAAGAGAGGGGGTTGATTCCATTGTGTGCCACTTGATTCCTTTGTGTGCTCCCTTGAGGTCCCAATGAGGCTAAGGCAACTGTCCTTGGGAGGCCTCAAGTGTGGGATCATTTGATGGAGTGTGCCTTGTGGTCCCGGAAAGCGACTTCCGCCACTCCCACGACTACGTGGCTTTTCAAGGGAAAGTCGCGCAAAGGCACGCTTATCGAAGAAAAATGCACGCAAAGGCACATTTTGCCTGAGTACTTGGTGCACAATTTGATTTTTCTTCTAGACATTAGGGATTTTAAAATTTTTTTAGATCCTCTAATGTGCCTCAGCCCTGTAAATCCTTCTATATGAAATTTAATAATGTCACCTTTGCTTGTCTGATTTTCCAGTGATAACAATTTCCCCCTAATGTGTGAGGTCTAGGAAGAAATGTATAGCCAAAATACATTATAGTTTCTTTTCTGTGTACTGTGTGGAGAGAGAGAGAGACCTGCGTATAGCTAAAAGTTGGAAACACCTTATAGTGGGTCGAAGAGTGACCATGTCCTGTGGGAACCTTGCAAGAAATAGTATGATACAATAAATACAAATTTTCTACGAGGCGGGCATGTCCCATGCTCGTGATGCTTTGGCTAGCTAAACAATTCTATTTGACAGATACAAATTCTGTCTATGTCACTAGTGTGGTAGTGATCTACGGATTTGGTTGATGATAATGATTGCTGACGCCCTGAGGGGGATTTTTTCTTTGACAATAGGTGGAATGTGGTGCCCACATGTGTAATATTGGTATTACATATAAATTCTCATTGTACGCATGGGTGTATGACTGGGACCTTCCCGTGTAAGCATTGCTGAAAGATATGCTTGTAATGGCACGGGTCTTCAACGAATTTGAGCAAAGTGAAATGGTTGTAAAGTACGATACCATCTTGACATGAAAGCTTGTGTTGTAGTCGAATTTCAAGAGGATCGATGACATCTGTGGGCAATGATTATTCCCACAGTGCCACCCGAGGATGTCCCTATTGTGGTGAGGGGCAATCCAAGGCATCGCTTCCTTTTTGGAAAATAGGAGTTGAAGTCGACAAAAAGGAAGCCTCAACCGAACAAGAGAGTCACTGATGCAAGGGACCAGGGTCTCAGATTTGATGGGTTTAACATATGCATGATGGAGAGGGGTGATTGAAAACTAATAATAGGTGTTCAGTGGCCCAAGGTTGGAGTATAAAAAGCACCTTGGTGGCAATCATAACTATTTTTGATGGGGAAGTCCCTGGAGTCGGTAGGACGTATAGGGTGGGTATATGTTGGTTATGAATGTCATGGTGGCTTATGTTTGAAAGGTGTGATACTCTGATCAAGGGTGACTAGGGACTGCTGCCATGGGAGAAAAATGGATGGATGAGTGGGGGAATTTGTTCACCGTTTGCGGTCTTTGTACACTTTCCAAAAGAATGAAACAGTGGGATTGGATTGTAAAAAATAAAGAGACGGGTGCCCCAAAACATGAAAGTGCTCACTCACTGATGATGTGAGGAGGGTGTTTTTGCTGAGGGTGGGGGGCCCATTGGTTGGTATCTTGTGTGGGGGTGATGAAGCAGATGGAAAATATTGCAGATGGGCTATGCTGGTGGAGGGATGGTAGGCCAAATGCTAGACGCGATCGCGCGCTTTCGATCTGCTTGAAAAACATGGTAGCTCAGGAAAGGGGTTTTATTTCGATATGGTAAAACTTGACTTGATGCATGGTGGATGAATGGGCATGAAGTGCTTCCTGGACTGGAGTGGTGTGGCCATGGCATCATGATTTTTTTGATGTATGGTCTACTTTGAGTGACAGGGGCCATGGAGGGGAGGATCTACCTACGAACAAGGATGTTTATCATGTGCAAGGTGAGGAGATGATAAACATGGTTGGTTGCTTGGAACCTATGGTTAATTTCTTGTGGAGAAATGATGTCGGAATATGCAGATTTTTTCTGGGACTCTATCATGCTGAGGGTAGAATGATACCTACTCTGGTAATTTCAGTGGATGGAGCGATGGATGATTTGTACAATACCTACAAAAAAATACCCCAAGTGAAAGCATCTTCTTCATTCATATATTAAAAACATGCACTGAATGACAAGAAGATGAGAGAGGGCATACTTGTCGGCACTAATTTTTTTTTTTTTTTTTTCGGAGATGTGAATGTGTGGAGCCTCCTTTGGGTGTTATGAGGTGTTGATCACTATGCTGCTTTTGGTTCTACAATTGGGTCCTTTGAGCTCTCGTTATGGTCCTCCAAACAATCTGAAAAGGGCGACATATAGGCCAATATGGCTCATTTCAGCTCATTTGCGACATTTGATTATGGCTGGTGCAAATGGTGCACGGTACCACAGTGCCAACTGAATAGATTGTGTGGGAACCAAAACTACTCTTCATCCCTGAAGTGGACGCTCGGAAGGGACCAAGCATAGGGGAGATGGTCCTCTGCTGCCATTTTCGAGTTTTTGGCTTGGGTATGTCTAACTCTCTTGGAGAGTGTAGATTTAACACTGCTCTTGTCGCCCAAAGCTTGGGGAGGTGTTCACATTTCACAGTATGGTGAAGATGTGAGCAGATTCGAAAATAGCAGTGTGTGATCTTCTCTTGGTTAGAGATATGTATTTGCGGGAGGGAAGAGACTATGCAAAAACTAT
Source organism: Pinus albicaulis (assembly GCA_034641835.2). NCBI lineage: Eukaryota > Viridiplantae > Streptophyta > Pinopsida > Pinales > Pinaceae > Pinus > Pinus albicaulis. The sequence continues at coordinate 1,444,271,142 of CM076577.1, read as the reverse complement.
TTGCGAGGTGCTTTAGTTCTTTGCACTGATTGAATTGGTGGCCAATTCAGTCGCATAGCCCGCATGTTGTTCTAGGCTGAACATGGGCCATGCTTGGTTGACGCGTCTTCATAATTCGCCCAATATGGTGGAATGGGTATGGGGTAGACTGCTTGTGGACGATCTGCCTTCCATAAGGGATTTGGTGCTCTGGATTGATGAGATTTCGACGTTTCGTCTGTAATAGATCTATCATGTCGATTAGAGGGCGTACTTGCGGGATATACATACAACGCTTCTCATGGTGGTTGCCCTGACACACTAGGAAAAACAACATTACAAGGGGGTTCTCGTCCTATTCGTTCGACAACGTGATTGGGTACCAGCGGCGTAGCGCTTCTAGGTCGGGGCAAGTGGCGACCACGTGATTGCGTTGGTTACATAACACACATGTTGGTCTTCTTCGTGGGGGGAGGTTGGGGGTGATTAAGGGTTCCCTGACTGGCCGCTTTTCAACTGACATGAAGAGGATGGATCTACTCGTCACATCCTCTTGAGTCATCGAGCTATCCATGGATCCAGTATTAGAGCCGTCTTCGAGTGAGAGGCATACTGTGGTTGTGCGTAATCTAGTTAGCGCTACACAAAATCTAGGGATATAGTGACAATGTCGCAATGGGTGATTGCCACCACATATCTGACACGAATACTGGGTGGCTAAAAGGTTAGCATGGTATACTACATGAACTGGATACCATCGCTGAAACAATTCTAGGGTTGAACATTCAGCAATGAAATGAAATCATTCATCACAAAGTACACAACGCTCGATAGGGGGAGGGGGATGACTGGGAGTATTTCTGGTGACTTTCGTGCTTCCTACATGTATAAAATGGTACAGGGTTCTTCTCTAGTTGACTAGATGGAGGGATCCTCTTGATAGGATTTCTCGATGGCATGTAAGGCGTCCCTGTATCGTGGAATTTCTGGGAAATGATGGGTGTAATTCCCACAATGGCCACGGATAGCACACACCTGGTTGGTACACGGTGTTTTGCCTTGATTTTTGGTGGATGGTTCCTATTGAACACCTAATCCTCTATGGGTAGGTGTGGAAGGTGAAGAGTCACAAAGGAGTCCAAGTGACCTTGGAAGATGAATCCAAGAGTCACACCATTGTATTATAAATGTACATCTATGGTGAATAATATGAGTATCTCATGCTTATCTTTCTATGTGTGTGTTTAGTTTCTTCATACACCATGTGTGTGTTTAACATGGTATCAGAGCTGATACGTTCATAACCAACTCAATCTTGTGTGAGCCATTTGTTTTTGTGGCCTATGTAAACTTGCAAAAATCCTGTGCATTTTTGCATCATTTAGAAATCATTTTTTGCAACATTCAGAAATTTTTTGCAGCATTCAAAAATATTTTGCAGCATTCAGAAATCATAGAAATCATTTTTGCAGCATTCAGAAATTATTCTGTTGGGTTCATTATTTTGCTATGTTTAGAAATTATTTTTTGTGGAGAGCAGCGTTGTGCATTTTAAAGTCTGTAGGTTTTCTCACTGCTCCCCGCTGCATTCAGTTTTTACTGCTCCTGGCACTTTGTTTACTACTCTTTCCATTCAACATTCTGGAAAATTTTGAGTTTTTGTTTACTACAAATTTTGCAATTTTTTCCTGTAAAATATTTGCAAAATTTCACTGTTTATTCCATGCAGTCAAAATTTTGCTTCTACTGCTGCTATGGCTCCCAGAAACTATTCTCACGTAGCTCACGATTCACCCATCCCACTCACCACGGCCCTCCTCCCCAACTTGCTCCCTCACCCTCGGCCCTGGGCCCTCCTCCCTACTCCATTGTCCACCCATTCCTCGGCCTCCTCTCTGCAAACAATCCCATCCGCCCTCTCCAATACCCCAACCCTCACTCTCCATCCCCCCTTCCACTCTCCCTAACACCTCGTCACTTGCACTCACGCCCCCTTACTCCCTACCCCTGAGTGCTCGCGCCCCCCTCACCACCTCTACCACCCAACCCAGGCGCCCCACCCCTCAACACCTCCCCTCACCTCACTCATCCCCCTCCACTCAATAACCGCTCAAACTTCCCCTTCTGCCCTCCACCGATCCCTCCCCACCCATACTCACCCCTCCCCCTCACCGGCCTTCTGCCCCCTCACCCCCTCCCCCTCCTCTCGGCTCACCATCCACAGCTTCCTCATCACACTCCCCCACTCCCCCTCCCTGCCTTCGCCTCCCACATCACGATTCTCACCCCCTAAACCCCTCCCCCTCACCCATCTCAACATACCGCCCTCCCTCACCCTATCAAACATCTGCCCCTCCCTTCCCACTCCCGATCACTCGGCCTCCCTCACAGCTCTCTCCACCAAGAGCTCTCACGACTCCTTGATGTCTCCTCTCCACACGATTCTGCGTTTTTTTTTTTTGGCCTTTATTTTTAATTTTTTTCACAGTTTGGCCTCCCTCGGGTTTCACCTCCCAGGTAATTAACCTCCCCAGATTTCACCTCTCCTAGAAATCACCTCCCCCAAAAATCACCTCCCAGAGATAATACCTTTGTTTTTTACCCAATTTTTTTTTTCCTTCAAAAAAAAACAGAAGAAGAAGAAGAGAGAGAGGAGATGGTATATGAGTAAATGGATATATGGGTTTTCTATATAGTGAAAAGTGAAGTTTGTGTTGTGTGTTTTCTCTATTATAAAACATGACCAAGATTTGTGGCATGTATAGAAGGGTGACTCTCTGAAAGATATTGACAATGTGAATGCAAATGTTGAAAATTGGTGGCATCATAAAACTTACTCATAGTTTTTGGAATTTTCCTTCGTCTTTATTGTGAGTGCAATAGGAAAATTGATGAGTTCCCACAAATTCTCGAGGCAGGATCTAGTTGAGAAATTGTTGAATACTTCTATGATGTGAGTCATTGTTGCTTGCTGATCAGACGACCAAGTCTATACCTTGAGGTCCTCCATAATTTGAGTAGCAGTGTTTGTTCTTTGGGAATTCCATAATTGGAAGTTAAAAAAAAAGGGTCTTTGAAGTCATTTGTATTTTTTAAAGTAAGTTGAATCACATTGTAAACGGGTGCATTATCGGTTGAAGCCAACACCCTTTATTTCTTGAGCCTGAGTTGTTGAGAAAAATGGCTAAAACAAATGATGCATTAGAGTTGTTGCATAACCTCATTCATTCCATTGTTCATGATATGGTAAAAATGAGCAAGAATGCTCTTTTTAATATTCAAACTTGCTTGCAAGATGCACAAGAAAAGATTGAGCTTTTGCAGTTGGAGTCTCAACTTCAACATTATGAACTTCAACAAAAGAGTCATCATTCTGAACCTGTTTCTATTTATAAAATTGAGAAGGACTCTCATCAGCAGAAAGAATATAAAGTTGCAGTCGATTCACATTCACTCCTTGTACAAGAGCAGATTTACACGCAGATGTAGCAGCTCAGTCTGCACTTCCCAAGACCATCATCAGACCTTGGGAACAACTTGTCCATAACAAGCACAGAACTGGTCTTGGATATGATAAGGAATTGTCCTTTCATATTTCAGACTACTCCAAGCCCATCAAATTTCAGAGTGCCGAATTTCTTTATGACATTTCACGTACATTTGTTCCAGATCCTGCTCCTCTTCCACAACAACAACAACAACAAATTGTAAAATTCCAACACTGTGATCGAGGTGGCCATATGAAAGATCATTGTTTCGATATTCACCCATGCAAGCACTGTGGTCAGAAAACCCATTCTTCACACAGATGCTTCAGAAACAAGCCTCCTACAAGAACAAATATTCATCTTTGATGGATCGCTTCTTGGCAATGGGCATCAACAAACAAGAAGATGTTTAAGTCATATGTCAGAACTTGTTCTAGAATATTGAACAATCTTGCAGTTGAGTTTTCGCCATCATATCACCTTGTACCTGACAGGGGGGAAATGGTGGTCATCTACAAGTTTCAACGCTACATCAAGCGAGCCTGAGCCACAATCTCTCATTCCAGATTTAGAGTTGTAGCCAGAGACACAACAGTTCAAGTGAGCCTGAGCCACAATTCGTCATTCCAGATTTAGAGTTGTAGCCAGAGACAGGGATGCCCATGAGCATGCCTTTGGTTGATGGACAACCTTAAACCATCTATGTGAGGTTGATATTCTTCCTCTTTCAGAACACTTCCTCTAGCAGAAGACTCTAGCTTCTTACCAGTTTTGGTTGAGTTCCAGGAATTGCATCAAGCATTCTAGTGTTGGTGGTCATCCTTAAACCATCACAGGTAGTAGAATTCCCTTCTTTTAGGTTGAAGGTCTCCCTCTTCAAATATGAGGGACACTTCCTCTAGCAGAAGCCCTGAGCTTCTTGCCAGTTTTGGAAGAGTTCTGGGAATTGCAATAAGCATTACGTTCCAGTGTTGGTGGTCATCCTTTAACCACCCCTTTATGCCAACATTTTAGAGAGCTGATTCAGCCTAAGCACTACCATGCATACTTTATAGATTTGTATTACAACTCTCTTCTTGGACTCACACATACCCCTTCAGAATAAGGGGGGGAATGTTGAACACCTAATCCTCTATGGGTAGGTGTGGAAGGCGAAGAGTCACAAAGGAGTCCAAGTGACCTTGGAAGATGAATCCAAGAGTCACACCATTTTATTATAAATGTACATCTATGGTGAATAATATGAGTATCTCATTCTTATCTTTATATGTGTGTGTTTAGTTTCTTCATACACCATGTGTGTGTTTAATAGTTCCTTTTTACGAGAACTTGTTGCCGCGATACTTACCGTAGAGCTAAGGAGTGGTTTTAGCTCGTCGAGCTCTGGGAAAATGTGGGTAGGGTGGCCTACTATGTCACATATGGCACAAGGTTGTAATTCTTGTTGCATGGTGGGATTTTTTACCTTCTTCCCTTTTTTACTGGTTATCTTGGTCGTGATCATTGGTTTAGCGACGGGAGTTATCTTAGATGGTATGGTGGTGACAATCTCCTTAACGGGTGAAGTCTCCTCTGGAGTGAGGGGAATCAACCCTGTAGAGGTGATGCCAATAACTCTTGTCATGGTAGGAGGGACCAAGTACCAAATTGGTATTTCAAAGGATATATTTGGCAGTACTATCGTTGCCAAGACCTGTTGTGACACAAAACCAGGTGGAGGGTATAGGAAAGGAGTTTGGGTGACTGCATAAGATAGAGTGGCTGTCGTAGCAGAGGCATCGGTGTCGCTACTGATCGTCTCTGTTTCCAGGCTGGCCTCGGTGCTTGATGTAGACATCATTCACACCGACGCCTCTATGATGTCAGCTGATGGTTCTGGTATGACAGTGCGATCTCCTAGGAATGATCCAAGGATGGATGACAGTTTGAATTGGCTGGGGCCATATTCTTGGTACCGTATAAGCGTCTCTGTGGATGTGTCTACATAGGGTAGAAAAACATCGACGTTTGTTAGGGGTCATTTTTCATGATATGAAAAATGGTCGACTGTAATGATGCGATTGTCAAGGGGGGAAAATCATGGTTCGGAAGATGGATGATGCTATGGCAGACATGGCATACATGTAACTTCGCCCAAGGAGTATATTGTAATCCAGTTGAGCGTCCAAGATTTCAATATCTATAAGGACCGTCTTTCTAGCTAAACAGACCAGGAAATTTTGGTAGAGGTTGACGGGAGAGTAGGGGCACCCATCGTATGCTCTAAGTGTGATGTATGATTGTTTTAGCTCGGGAAAGCCTAAATTCTGCCAAACATTCCTCGACATGATGCATGTGGATGGACCCTCATCAATAATACAACGATGAATGGTGATGTTTTGAACTGACACCAATATATGGAAAGTGACCATCGAAGGAAGCCTAGGGGTGGATTTATCTAAATTGAAATCCATTAGGCGCGAATCAACAGGATCGATGGCGCCTAATGCAGAAAGTAAGGCTTTCCGTTGTTTTGGCATGATTGTAACACCTCCAAAGCTGACATGGAGGTGAGAGATTGGGCTAAATCTTCCACAATGCTATATTTATGGGCCACTTTGGAATGGTTTCTTGCTTGCCTAGTTGGTCCTTAGCCATTTTTGGAAAAGGTTCAATAGATATCTTCGATATAGTCAATGGTTTTGTTGGTCCACTCATGCTAGCCCTGAATGAATTGGTGTCTGGTGGGGTATTGTAATTTAGGTTCCGTGTCTGAAAAAAAAATTCTTCACCAGTCATGTACATTTTGTGGCTATTTTTTTCGGAGTCTTCGGGAGTTGTTTGTTGCCGTTGGGTGCTAATTTTCCCTTGGTGGGGGAAGGGCTCCTGCATGACAGTTGTTTTCTGTGAGGATCCCCCTTGTCCTTGATTACCCTAGAGCTTCTTCAGCTCAAGGAGATCGGGACAGTGGTGAGTGTAATGGCCATATTCACCACACATTGCACAAGAGTGGTTGGTTCGAAGGTTCGCCCTCTTGTTCTGCCCTTGGGAGGTATTTGGCTCCTGGTTTTGATTTCGGTTGGAGTTGCCTCCAGCCTGAGGTCACAAATTGTTTCCACCCTGCCTAGGATTTCCCTTAGGTTTGTTTTTTGATTTTTTCCTTGCCGCGTTAGGAGGATAGCTAGGATTCTCTTAGTTATATGATTGTCGCGGTTATGCTTGGGAAGGTTGCACAAAGTTAACTTGTGCATTATTCTGCATGGGTGGATTTTGTGCTGGGGACTGGGAATATTGGGGTCCCGATCCATGGTTTTTGAATGGATGCTGAGGGGGAGCTCTTCTGTCAGCATTTCTAGATGTGTACTAGGTCCCCTAAGCTAGAGGATATGGACCTCCTTACTGATGGTGGTAAGACTACGCCCTATTGGTCATATTCTGCAAAGCTGCATGATGACTCTAGTAGCCGGGTTGTGGGATGTTCTGGTTAGGATCATACGCATAACTGGGGTATTGACTACTACTTCCTAGGTGATTTTGGGTCAGTGACCCAATCAAACCGTCTGTAGAGTTTGACGTGCCTGACAATTATTTATAAGTTTGCAGGCGCGGGGTGTTAGGCAAGATGTTGTAAATGTATCTTGACTGCGTGTAAATTAGCTCGAGATGTTGGGATTTAATGATGGAATCCTCTTTGGATGTAGGTTTTTAGGTTGCTACATCTTGTGAAATCTCTACCGTGAGAGTTTTTCAGGAAGAGTTCGAACATAACTCGATCACTGAGTTTGGCTTTGCAAAAACTACAACGTCGCTGCCATTCATGGAGATGGTCTGAGATATATACGACTGGTGTCTATCTAAAATGTGTCAGTAATTCCATCCCGGTATCATGGCGGATGGGTAACTGAAAATATGTGAGGAATGCAGTAGCGAGGGCACTAAAGGTTCCATGTGTAGTAGAAGGCTGCTCCACATAACATTTCACAACTGGTTCGGTTAGGGTGCGTTGAAATTGTCTCAGCTGAATAATATCATCAATGATGTTGTTTGACGAACACCACAGATGGAAAGTAATTATGTGATTTCCTAGGTCTTCTGCTTGCTTCTCTTTGAACTTTGGAATTTTTGAAGGGAGCTTCGTGGGCATGGGGGGCCATGTTGGGTTGTGTGCAATAGGTTCATTCGTTAACTTGGTTAGATCCGGTAAGTTCAACGATGCTAAGAAAAGTGACTGCGGGTTGAGAGCCATTGCATACTGTGAAGACACAATGTTCTGGTTAGATATGGGGTTTTTATGTGACGTACCCGGCTGCGTGTTCACTTGGTTTCTCGAATGGGTAGCGCTCCTCTTCCCCCTAGGGGTTGTGGGAGGAGTGGTATGTGGTGACCCTGTGGGGGTTTCCATTGGTGTTGTGTTGGGTGACCCTCGAGGGTTCCCAAATAAATATGCCCTGATAAAGGATGAACCAATAAGGGTGGGAGTGTTCTGTCTTTGACGCCTAAATGGCGAAAGACCTGGAACCTCCCAGTAATGGGGCGATGTCCAAAATACGTCTAGATTGACAAGGTCCCGTTGGGTCCGATATGGTGTCGACTAGGTATGGTTTTGGGAAAAATCTTCAGTTCTATGAGAGGTGAAGTATCAAAGAAAAAATGGTGACCACATAGATAAAACAAAGTGAAAACAAAAGTTAACTTTCCTTTAAATTATTTCTATGTAATCAATCAATCAAAAAATAGGTTTTGTTTATTTTTTGCATGTGATACTCAAAATCCTAGAGACCTAAAACGTCCTCACACTCTCATTTGTAACTAGGCCTTACAAATATGTCTTTAGATGGCTACTGGGGCTAACGTCCCGAAAGAACTTGCAACGCCTTCCAGCAGCCGAAGAATCGACCAAGGTAACGGGTAGAGGATCTAGTGTTGCCTGCACCATCCCCTATAGGGAAGGATGCCCTAGATTTGGCCACTAAGTAATGTCATCCCACGTGAGCGTTCGAGTCTTGAGCTTCTTGGTAAATCAAATACCAGTACCGAGCATTAGATGGGTCAGGTAGCCCTAAATAATACCACACGCACTGGGCCTAAGCTTAACCCCCTCTAAATCGAGTCTTTGTGGCACTCAAGTTTTATTTTTCCATGGGCGGATAGACAGATTTTAAAGCTCCCTAATCAGTCAACTTCTATGTCTCAAGATGTAAACTGACCATGTGGCTTATTGGATGCCTACCCCCATGGTCCTAACCTGAACTATATTTTTTTGTGTGGCCCTTGTGGGGAAACTTAGCGAGTTCAGTTAGGTTAGTTTTAAGGAGTCTTTACTTCACTTATGGTGTGGAAGTGTGTGAGAAAAAAATGAACAATCACGCAGTTTTAATATGTGGATATGCGGTGATCCTTTACACATCCCCTATTAATATATGTTTGATTGTTCCTTGCTATAAGAAATTCATGTGCAGATAGTGGGTCGCTTACAATTTTTCCTAGTTAATCTAAGTGATGAAATAAAGGGAGATGGCAAATTATCAGAAGAGAGATTTCATATGCTTGCCTAGGGTCACCAAAATGTGCAAATGCAGCATAGATTACTTGCTTCTCTTGAAAAAATTAAACTAAAATTAGTGCCCTTACTAGGAAAAATGAAAACTAGCTAAGCATATGTGGATGAGGGCCACTTACTCCAACTAATTATCTATGTATTTTTTGGTGTCTATTTTCACAAAAATAAGTTATTTCAGATTGCAAGTAAATTACCCCCAACTTAAACTATGTGGTTTTTTGTGAAGATAAACTTTGAAATTTAAAACTAGCAACTAGCAATACTCAAACGCAGCCAAAAACAAGTTTTAAACAGTCGTGGGACACCTCACACAGTGATGACGGTTTTTCTCTAGACTTCCAGGCACTTTAAAAATGGGAAATTGAGGAAAATAGTAGAGATTTACTGTCTTTGGTTTCCATGTGAAAATGTTTCACACAGGCGCGAAATTTTGTGCGAAGTCAGGGATGAACACGCGAAATAGGGCACGTTTGTCTGAGTGAAATGCGTGCAAATTTCCTACAAAAAAAATAATTTCTGGAGCTTCTGAAATTCAGACTTTCACTGAGGTTGAATGAACAGAGAAGAAAAGAAGGGGAGTTGTCCAAGCAACACTCCAGAGTAGAGAAAAGGTCTTTGCAACAAGCACAACCACATTAACTAAAAAATTAAAGCTAGTGGAGTCGCCAATCCTGTGGTTGTGGTTTTGTTGCACAGGTGTACCAATCCACAATTTCTTAGGACGAGTGGCAGCTGCCTCTAAGCCTTGGTCACTAGCATATAAAAAAAGAGTTAGCAGGTTAGTGAACATGCTATAAAACATTAAGCACACTAAATCATGACATAGTATGCATATGTAGAGAGAAAACATGACTAAAATAAACATAAAAATGAAAGCTCATAAAGAGTCAAACACAAAAATAATACTAATGGTGGTATCAATGTCGCCTTTTAGTGCTTACTGTTAGGAAGAAAGATACTACAATTACACACTTGCCAAGGGTCCCTTAGAACTATGGAGTTCTAAGACCCGATGCAAGGACATTTTTACCTTCTAGCTGCTTGATGCAAGGTCTCTCTCTCTACTCCAAAGGATTGAAGTTGTTGGGTGGCCAAAAACCAAATCCCCTCTCTACTTCTGCTCTGGATTGCACACTGCTGGATTGCCTCAAAGCAATTTTGGCCAGCATAACAATGTTCTCTCCCTTTGTTCATATCTTGGTGGCATTTTGTAGATGAATTCAAATTCTCCTTCCCTCTCTTGGTACATTGATGGATGGTGACCTAAGAGAGGCGGTTGTTCCATTGTGTGCCACTCGATTCCTTTGTGTACTCCCTTGAGGTCCCAAGGAAGCTTAGGCGTTTGTCCTTGGGCGGCCTCAAGTGTGGGATAATTTCCTGGAGTGTGACTTGTGGTCCCAGAAAGTGACTTCTGCCACTCCCAGGACCGTGCTACTTTTCAAGGGACAGTCGCACAAAGGTGCGCTTATCAAAGAATAATGTGCACAAAGGCGCATCTTACCTGAGTACTTGGTGCGCAATTTGATTTTTCTTCTGTACCTTAGGGATTTTTAAAAAATTTCAGATCCTCTAATGTGCCTCAGCCATGTAAATCCTTCTGCCTAAAATTTAATAATGTCATATTTTCTTGTTCAATTTTCTAGTGATAACAACGGTGTTTTGTGTAGAAATTTGCTGAATAATGATTAATTATACAGAGACTATCAGTGATCATACAATTCAATTTATATGCAACACATAATCTCTTCCACTCGAGATCATCAAACATGCGGAAATAAAACAAGCGATAGCACATCAATTCATCATACACATTAACACGGTATGTATGGGGAAAGCTTATAGCTGAAAACCCCGCAGCTATTGTGTATATTATAATGGAGAAATCATGTAACAAACTCAGTACAATACTCCTCACAAGTACTCAGTACTTTATCATGAAGTTACACACAAACTAGCTCAGTTTTGAACAGGTTACTAGTTCAAAACTCACCGCCAATTGCCTTGCCTCTATTGCGCAATCAGGAACACCATCTATATAGAGATCCAAGGTTCGAATCTCCTTGGCTTGACAGCGCAATCATCATAGGAAATTCCTCCAAGTGTGGTGCAAATCTCATGCACAACTGATGTCGCCACTGATAGCTAACTCCACCCTTTCATCTACCTCTTTCACTGGTCTCCACTGAACTGATCATGCACTGTAGTGAACTGATGTGTTCTTGAGTTGAATAATGAGTTACTAATTAATGAATTAAATAATATTTTATTCACTCCACTCATAACTAATTGATTAGCTAGTTAAACTAATCTCAATCAGTTCAACTAAAATAAACAGAACACAACTCCACTATTTGTCTCATTAACTCCTCCAAACTTCTGCCACTGAAGTCCAACTGAAGTCAACCATGCATGATGCCATCAAACCCTTGGGAATAGCGTAATTCCTCTGTCAGATGCATGAGCCACTTCTGTAGCTCGAACTGAAGTGCTCCAAGAAAGTAAACTGAAGTTTATAGTCCAAATATTATTAAGGGTAAATAATATTTGACTTCCCTATTTTTAGGAGAGGCAGTCTAAAAATAGCCTTCGACCTCTTCGACCTAAAAAATAGAGTCTCATCTATTTTTTACCAACATGACCAATGCTCCAAGAATCTCAAACTGGAATCCCCGAACCATGCTCCATATGTCTAAAAATAGACATAGTCTAAAAATAGACTTTGCGCGAGAATTTGCCTGCGGGCCCACTTAGTGAAGGCGACTTCATTTCACTAAGCTCCATCATCTTGCTGCATTTTCAACACTCCCTCTCAGCAAGATATGGATTATCTGCAACC
>CM076577.1:1444222902-1444259200 GCA_034641835.2 Pinus albicaulis | reverse complement strand
ATGGGAAATTTCAGTATTTTGTCATAATTCTTAAGGCATTTAAAAGAAAGAAAATAGTATTATGGATGTACTCATATTTGGAAATAAACGCTCATATTGATGCGATATTGTGAAAACGATTTTGGCAATATAAATCTAGATTTAATCTAGATTTTGAATAAAAAAATACTCATTTTGTTAAAAAAAAAATAATTAATATTATTTATTTATTTTATTAAAAATTATTAAATGATAATACATATATTGCTAAAAACTTTCTAGTAACTTGAGGTGTAGGGACTCGTAGATCCTAACTCACAAGCTCTCTTTGTTGAAACTATAACCAAAAAGAATGTTTATAAAAATGAAAGAGGCTGAGATTGTGATAGTGACGCCCCACTCATGTTGGGAAGCAGCAATCACGACTAAGGAATTGCTATGCATAATATGTTGACTAAGTGTATTATATCTAGAAGATTCGTTCATATGCATGTCTTGTTATTGATCGTCTTTCAAAATGTGTACTAAAATGGTATGAAACTGATGAACTAAAAAAAATTATTTTATTTAGAAGATTTGTTCATATGAAAGTTATGGTTTGTTAGTGTTTGTTTTTTAAATGTATATATTAAAAATTTTTATGTGATTTTCTAGAAGATTTATTTAAATATGATATGGATTATAGAAGTTTACATTCTCAAAAATTATATTTATATACTGATTGTGAATATATATATTATAAATAAATAATATATAGTGATTAATTTGAATATTTTAAATTTAAAATATATATTTAAATATTATCATTATTTAAAAGTTATTTAATATTTAATATTTAAATATTATTATTATTTAAATGTTATTTAATATATAATATAAATAATTAAATAGATTTAAAAATAAATAAATTGAAATTTAATAAATACGTATAATTGAAAAAATAAATTTAAAGTTGTAAGTTGATTTTATAAAGATAAATATGTTTTATAAAATTTAAATGATAATTTAGTCTTATTATAATTTAAGGTTCATGTATGATGGAACAATGTTTTTAGAAGTTTTGTCTAATTCTAAATTATTCTAAATCATAAAGAATTTAATTAAGTTTTGTATTTATACAAATTCTAATTATTTATAAGTGAATTTTAATTACAAAAAGGAAAATTGTTATAAGATTAAATGGTTCTAATTTGAAGTTTGGGAATAAGTTTGAATTATTCTAAATGGTTCATGAATGAAGCTCTCATTATTAGATGGAGAAGTCTAAATGTTTTATGATTTTGACTTTTTATGGTCATCATTATCGAAATCAAATTATAGAATAGTTGAAATTGAAAATTTTCATCACTAAATTTACATGTTTGATTGTGAAAATGAATTAGTTTCTCTCAAAAACTCCTTTGGTAACGATTGATAATTGTGATTCTAGCAATTCTTTAAAGTTTTTTAGTTGAATTTTTTTATCAAAATGATAAAAAATAAAGATGACCTAAAAGAGCACAAGCATGTTAAACATGTTTAGATTACACATTATGAAGTTATCCAGGCAAGTCGTTATTAAATTATCTAGGCCAAATCTAACTATTCTACATTTTTGTATTTTTGTTGGAATCTAATGATACAATTTTTAGTGAAATCATATTTTGTTAGAATCTAATGATACAATTTTTAGTGATTTATCATTCTTATTAGTAGCTTGAAATGCATTCTTGAGTACATAAATGGATTTAGAATCATGAAAAACACTCACAAGGCTCAATTTATACAAATTTAATAACTCAAATTTACCATTCCAACATTTTTTTTTATGGGAATTTGAGTAAACTCATCTAAAAGCATACTCCCAAAGAGCTAAACCCTAAAACTTTTATACTATGGTAATTATGTAATGGCATCTCCATAATTCATTTTAAAAAGAGTTTAAAAGTTGTATTAGGATAGTTCACTTTGTTAGAAAGTCTTAAATAAAAGTGACCATTAATACTATATGCTATGTAATTCATTTTACTAGTTTTAATTCCACTTCTCCATCTATATGTAGGTTTAAAAATAACTATTCACAATAGATAATTTTTTTTACTAATTCTAACTTCACTTCTCTGAAAAAAAAACTTCTCTAATTCATAATTTATACACAAACTCTTCTAAATAAATCACATATTTTCTTTTTTAATCTAGACATTTTTAAAACTACATATATATATATTTTTAATCTCCACATTTTGAACCACTTTGATTCTTTTACTAACTCTAATTCCGCTTCTTAATTTTTATAAATAAAAATATATATATATTCATAATAAATAAATAACTTTAAACATAAACTTATGAAAATAAAACTTTAAACCATGGAAATAAATCCCCACAAACTGAAGAATGAAAACCTTAAATGGAAAATGGCGAATCAAGACCTTGACGAATACTTACTCTTGATTGTGACCCACTTACTCCCGAGTCTGGTTTGAAAGTAAAAATCGATGGGTTAAAAAGAATATTAATTATATAAACTATATTTTAAAGGGAACTTGATTATTCTTTTATTTTAATATCTTCATCCCATCTTTCAAATCAATAGAAATTCAAAAGCATAAAAAAGGTTATGGTAAAAAAAATGTTATCATGCAAACCTCCTCGGAAAATTTCGATTAGATAAATTCAAAAGTCACATAATCCATATAAGTTCTCAAGATAATCCTATATACATTTTCATTTCTTTTTCTTTTCCACTTGGTTCTTGTTTTATTCTGCTTTCAGCCCCAAGATATTCTTTATTAAAGTTCAATTCACTTTTCAAAAATTAATATTTTTCTTTCATAATATAATATTAATAATATTGATTAGACATTATTTTTTTTTTAAATATAATCGGTTGTTATTTTGTAATTCAAGAAAAAGGATAAAGAGCTCCAAGATTACATGTGGAGGAAGTAGCTACAACAAAATGCTACGTTTTCTTTGTTTCTAGATTTCGAAAAGCGCTGAAAAAAAGATAGCGCATATATGCAGACAAACTGAGATAGTAGAAAAACATATTTAAAAGACATTTGTAATAGATGAGTGGAAGCTAATCAATGCTGATATGGCTGATATGGCGCGTTGTTGAGACATTAGGATTGTCTTCATTACCAGCATCCCTCATGTTGTTGGAGCTAGAGCTTGGAGCTGTACGCTTCTCCAACATGAATTTGAGGATTTGTACTGATTCTTCTGCGTGAGTGCACTGATTGGAGAGAGTGTTACACTGATTTTGAAGCGAGGTGACCCTGTAGAGGAAGACATTAACATCTCCTTCATGTTTTTCATCCATGATTTTTACCTATGTTTGCAACTTTGCATCAAGGATTTTTTGGTGCGCTCTAATTTATTCAAGCTCATCTTGAAGTTCTGCACAGTGGAGACAACCTTCATTGTGAAACATACTAAAGGCGAATGTTGATTCGAAGGATGGCGCAGTGTCCATTGAAGGCAGAGAAGGGCAAAGGTGACAAGGGCACAGCATATGCGACAAAGGAAGGATGGGGAGCAGGTGGAGGGGCAGCAGATGCGAAATTTCTTTTTATTTTAAAAATAGTACTTTCAATAAATTAAATTATATAAAAAAGTTTGAAGTTTTTCTTAATATAAAATTTTAATTTATTATAATAAGATACTTATTAAAAAATTAATATATTGAAAGGAGATAAGTGTAAAGGATTTTATAGTTCTGAAAGAAAAATGGTGAAGGCCTGGATTTATGTTTAGGGTCTTAATTCAATTTTAAATAATTAGATTCAGGTATATGTATTTTTATATGATATTTTTTTATTAAAAAGTTAAGTTCAATGTATAAATAGTATTAATATTTATAGAGGATTTGAAGGTACATAATAAATTAAGAATTTTTTTTTTTTTTAATTGGAAGTAAGTTTGTAGTTAACATTGTTTTAATAGAATTTTTCAAAACTTCATATTATTATCATATAACTTGAGGATTTAATTTTGTAGCAAATTTGTAGGCTAATAAAACCATTTAACTAAGTTTGAGTAGATATGTGAAAAATGGAGGTATTTTAGTTTCATTATTCTCTCAAAGTTGAAATGGTTTGGTATAGTAGTAAGCAAAGTTTGTATTATGTGAGAAATTAATATCTTTTTTGTTATTCAATGCCTTGGATTAAATCATTGTTAATTTTATGGGATAATGGAGAGTCCAACCACTATAATTGTGAGAAATTAACATCTCTTTTGTTATTCAATGCCTTGGATTATATCATTGTAAATTTTATAGGATAATGGAGAGTCCAAACACTAGAATTAGGTATAAATGTAGTTGAAGCATTGAAATGGGGGCATTTTAGTTGTATTATCTCTTAAGGTTTGAAATAGTTTGGCATATTAGTCAACATTAGACCATCACGTCAAATTGCATCAAGATGAAAGTTTCAAGAGTAACCCTAAACTTCCCTAAGATGTGAGAAATTAACATGTCTTTGGTTATTAAATGCCTTGGTTTAAATCATTGTTAACTCTATGGGATAAAAGAGAGCCTAGACACTAGAATTGGGTGTAAATGTGGTTAGTATCTAGAAGTGATTGATCCCTTCGTAATTTTAAAATTTTCATCTAGACTACATATCAAATATAATTATCAATTTTCAAATTGAATAATTCTTCATAGTAAGGTGACAAAGGTCGTAGGTCTAGCTGATCGTAAGGGATCTATTTCTTATTTCACGGAAAGGTTTCTTTAAACTACTGGTTTTGTTTCCTTCACTGTTTGGTTCTCTTTCTCCTTGTGTTCATTCTCGAGATTACCTCTAGTAGGTATATCATGGAGAACACTTGGGCTCTAATGTTTATTATATCTTCAAGTCTTAAAGTGCATGTAGGGTTCTTGGTGGCTCTTTCTCTATTATGTTGGGAAAATACCCCTTCTATGGATCTACCATCTTTTGTTTGGCTCAAACAATAGAGATATATCACATGGAGAGCAATTATTGTTAGAAAATTATATATTACAGAGCAATGGAACACATAAAATATGTGGAAACACAGCCACAGAAATAACATATAAAACAAGAGAGACAAAGGTCGTCCACGGAAACAACCAGTCCTTCATTATTATTATCCAACAAAATGAAGAGACACAACCTACAACAGATCCGTTGTAATATCATTTACTCTCTCACACAATCCTCTTAGAGTGCCCTGCCTACACCCACATTAGATCTCAGTTTCATAATCTTTGTTGCAATACCGACCTTTCTAGCCTTTTAACATGTCAAAATTATAGTGAGCTAGGGACCCTAATTCGTTTATTTAGGTCCGATATACCAAAGTTTGGTCTCAGTGGAGGTTAACCATCATCATCATCAATACCATGGGCCAATACCATGGCTCATCAATACCACATGCCCAAAAATCATCTCTCATTTCACGATCAAAACATAAAAAATATATATTTTATTACATTATAAAATAAAAATAAAATAAAAAATTAATTTCCTGCTCCTAGAAGAAACTTTTTCTCAAGTTTTTTACTTAAGAAAGGGATTTGCATCTCGAGAGATTCAATCCCTCTAGACGCTTGATAGATCGAAATTAAGATAGATCTAAACTAATATAGTTTATTGTTAACTTCCTTATATAATAACCAGAAATTACTAAATATAATTTCATATAATTAATATTAAATTTTTATTATAATATAATAAAATATTTATATTTCAAAAATTTAAATAAATAAAAATAATTATAAAATTTAATTAATTTTAAAAATATAAATAATTTATTATTATTATTATTATTATTTTATAGGTTTCAAACTGACCCAACGAAGCATCGACACTTCAGTATTTAAAAGACAAAAACAAAAACTATTTTCTATATTTGGAAATATATCTCTCGATGCATGCAGTGCGTGGAAAAATCTCACGACTTTTACATTCAATGTCGGTAATAAATCAAGGCGCATTTATCGGAATTGATATAGGGCAATTGACTTGCTGACGATGTGACTTTTAAAATATAAAAGTTACAAGTCACTAATCATTATCGAGTAGTCTTTCGTGCGACTTTTTGAAGGCTTTTACGGTAAATTTTTACAGTGTAATTTCTCTAAATTTTGGCAGGAATTTATTGAAAAGAGAAGTTTGATTGCTAACTTTTCACAATGGAAGTGCCCTAGCAGTTTTTGAGGGTGCTGAATCCATATATAGAGTCAAAAAACCAATTTGAATAACAAAAACCAATATTTTACCTCAAAATTTTTCATCAGATTCTGGCACCTGAAACTTCAAAAAGTCGCACTAAAGACAACTCCAATCATTATTATTGAGCTTAAGGTTCTTTGTATCTATGATTATATCCAAATGTTTGTAATGTATAGATAAGACAAAGTGAATATATGAGAACAAATCTATAAGTATTACCATCTTGAGAAATACATCTTTTTGTTTGAAAAAAGATGTGAATTTCTTGGATGCGTTGAATAGGAAACTTTTGTGATAAATCTTTAACTACTTAGTTTGTTTATAGTGGTGAATGGTAAGTTGAAATTTTTTTGATGGGGTGTATTTATGGTCAGTAAGGGAATTATTTAACTGGATAGATATATGTGAGAATATAGTGGTTATAAGGAAGGTAAGCATGGGAGAAGTGTTGACGTTATTATTTGTTTAAATTTGGTTTACGCATGGTGTTCACAATATATATGATTAACTTCAACGATTTTTGTCAAATCAGTTTAAATAGAGGCAAGTGGAGGGAGAGGGACTCTTGTTTGAAATTCCTTTGGTTCGTAGTTTTCGGTTGATGAATTTGATAATGGAGGCATTCTAGGGAAGAGCACACATGTTTGGGATGTTTGATGCATGTGTTAATATGTGTGTCATAACACACACTTGTCTCCCCTTTGTTGTTGCTCCTTCAAACAATCTTTTTGGTCCATTTAATCCTCAGGCTATGGGGGTTCTTTATAAGCGCACGAATATCAACTCAGGGTGGTGGATTTTCAAGACCGTCTCCATGCCTGCATACCACCTTCTCTTTTCCCTCGACTACAGTCCATCTACATTGGCACTCTGTAAATTTGAAGCAGATTCGTCGACTTATTTACACCCATCTTGGTTACCCTTCTCTTGTCACTCCACTTGCTCTATTGTTTTGTTTGGGTTGTGCACTTTGGTTGGTTATTGCAAGTGCCCATGTTTTTTCTTCTTTTTATCCACAAGACAACTATGGGTCCTTCATTTGAACTAATTGTTGTGTTTCCTTTTGTGTGCTCTCAAATCCCCGACTATGTAGGTATATCATTTAGTTGTCCGATCCTTGTATGTGGTGTCTGCTACTTGGGGACATTTTCAATTTGCTTTTGATAGCTTTCTGGTCATAGCATTCCGAAGGTTGTTTTAAAGAGTTTATACCTGTCACCTCCTATTGTCAAGATAGTGTTAAAGAGAAGTTGTTCACCCAAGGTGTGTAGGTTTCTTTGCCCAATTCATGGTCGATGACGCATTTTTAGTGTTTCATTTTCTTTATCCTGCCAATTACTACACTCTTGAGCTGATATCCTTCCAGCATCGTGCACTCGGGCTCAAATTCTTCTCACACCTCTTGTGTTTGTCCACACTACCCAGCCAAGTCTGTTTCAAAAAAATTGTTCTTATGGCACCTCAACTTCGCCAACCTAGTAACTGTTGGGGTGGTGCAACAAGAGCTTCTACCTCTTGATGACAATGTCAATTTGGCCAACATTTTGTGGCTTACCACTTTGACTCTGTCCCTCCAAAAGTGAGGAATGAGATCCTTCACTTGGAAGCTAAGGAATTTAGCGACCTGGCACATTACTCTGACTCTAAAATTAGTGGAAGCACCTTGAGATGGACTCCGTACCCGGGATGTTAGGTCCCTATATTACTAGTATAGTCCCTTATTATTATTAGTGTAACCCCCTTATTGTTATTATTGTACCCTTGTAACCCCCATTTTGTTATTATTGTGCCCTTAAATTATTATTGTTAGGTTGGCTAGGATTACATTGTGGCCCACTAGGATTACATTGTGGCCACATGGACTCCTATATATAGGAAGGAGGTTTTGTAAATTGTATCATCCAAGAATTGTTCATTTATGTAATGTATTGGAGGTTGCCCCCTCGAAGTGGCTTATTTATAAGGCGTTGATATCTCTTCTCTGCTATTTTTGGAGCTAGTTACACAACATTTGGTATCAGAGCTTTGGATTATAGGGTTTCGCTGCTCCAAACAGGTCGTCGTGGAATTTTCGCTATAACTTTTTTTCTACGAAGTTTCAGAAGCTTAAATTTTTAGGGTGCGAAGCCGAAATCCTAAGGAAGGTTTTCTAAAAATTTCAAAGCTTGGTTTGCAATATTTTCGGATATATGATCTGTGGAAGTTAGGTCTTTTTTCAAGCTCCTAAATAGGTCATTGTGGAATTTGCGCTATAACTTTTTTTCTACGAAGGTTCAGAATCTGAAATTTTTAGGGTCCGAAGCTGAAATCCTGAGGAAACTTTCCAAAAAATTTCAGAGCTTGGTTCGCAATATTTTTGGAGTTATGATCTGTGGAATGTAGTGCTTTTGCAGGCTCCCGAATTTCATCTCAAAGAGGTGATCGTGGGAAAAGTTCAATAACTCTCTCTTTGAGCATCGGATTGGAGTGCCGTAAAAAGTGGCCGCAAACACACAGACTGTAGTTTCTTGGCTATCAATTTCATAGGCGAAGGATGAAACAGTGACACGTGGAAAGTCGTACAAGTTCTCTCTACTGAACCAGTCCATAATTAGGTCATTGTGGGAGATTGGACATAACTTTGTCTTGGAGAATCCAAATCAGGTCAGACCTATAGCATTCAAAAGAGAATTCAGAGGGATACTTCAGTGCTAAATTTTAGATATTGAAGAGCCGCAATCATAGAGATAATCCAATTTAAATATCGAGCTCCTCAAAAGCAAGAAAAAGGTGTGTATATTTTTTTTCTGAATTGCATAAGTCTTGTTTGAAAAATCAATTTGAATTGATTCCAAGGGCATATTGTAGAATAGATATCAGTATTGGGTTCTAAAAAATTCCTCATAAAAATAATTCAACACCCATTAAGCCTTCAGAAGTCTTTACTATGACTCATGAAGATGAAGAATTGAAACATGATCTATCAAAATTATAAGAGCAAGTGCACCAAATTTCGCTCTCGTAAAGAGCAGCAAAAAATGAAATGGAAGTTTTGAAGAATGGCATGGAAGCTGGCATGGAATCTACGATGGATGACATGGAAGCTAAAATGGAAAACATGAAGAATGATCTAAAAGCAGACATAGAAGGTTTGACAAAGTTGATACAATAAATGTTTCCTAATGGTGAAAAGATAGTAGAGGAAACTCGTGATGAGAACAAAATAAATGTTAATCGTGATTTCATAAACTCTAATGTTGGTGGGAAGAACCATCATATTCCAAAAATGGATATGAGGAAGTTTTATGGAAAGGATCCTGTAACATGGATACTACAGATGGAGCAATATTTTGATCTCCATAATGTGCAAAACACACAAAAGGTATGCATTGCAACTTTACATTTAGAACAAAATACATTTGTATGGTATCGATGGCTTTGCTTCCGTAAAAAAATTGTCACTTGGTCAATTTTTACGGAGGAAATGATAGCACATTATGAGGATACAAAGAGAAACACCTTCTTTAGCCAATTGATAAATCTCAAACAAAATGGTTTAGTGGGGCAGCACATTGAACAAGAGGAAGAAGAAAATGAACAAGAAGAGGATATACACCAGGAACCAGCCCCAGAAGAGGAAGAAATGAATCTGACCATATCGTGTAATGCACTGGCAGGAATTACCACTCCTCAAATTCTCAAGATAGAAAGACATATCAAGAAGAAAAATGTAATAGTGTTGATTGATTCAGGTAGCACCCATAATTTTATTCATTGTAAGGTAGCCAAGGAATTAAATTATTTCCTATACCCAGCACCAGAATGTCAAGTGATGGTTGCAAATGGAGGAACTATAAATTGCTCTGGAAAATGCCATAATATCAAGCTAACCATGGGGGAATATGTATTGATTAGTCCAATGCTTTCCATTCCTATGGGAGGTGCTGATGTTGTACTAGGAGTACAATGGTTACAATCTTTGGGGACGGTAGCTTTTAATTTTCAAGAACTTTTCTGGAATTTTTTTTCAGAAGGAAAGGAAGTCGAATTACGGGGTATTGAAGGGAAGCCAGGAAGGATAATAAGCTCTAATGTCATGACAAAGCTTCTAAAGAAAGAACAATGAGGCGTAATTGCACAATTATGCTTACTAGAAGTTCCAACATCAAAATCATCTATTTCTGCAGATCTCCAACAAGTCTTGGACAATCATTCCAAGGTGTTTGAAACTCCCAAAGGACTCCCACCTATTCGTGATCATGATCATGCTATTCATTTGATTCCAGGAAGTGTTCCTCCAAACATCAGGCCTTATAGATATCCTTACGTCCAAAAGAGCAAAATTTAACGTATGATTGCAGAAATGTTAGAGGCAAGTATAATTCAACCTAGTCAAAGTTCTTTCTCTGCTCCTGTAGTATTGGTACACAAGAAGGATGGATCATGGCGAATGTGTCCGGATTATAGGGAGCTCAATAAGCTCACCATTAAAGATAAATTTCCCATTCGTGTGATTGATGAATTATTGGATGAATTACCTGGAGCAATTTATTTTACCAAGTTGGATCTTTGTTCAGGATATCATCAAATTAGAATGAAGACTGAAGATATTCCAAAAACAACATTTCAAACTCATGAGGGTCATTATGAATTTTTGGTCATGCTTTTTGGCCTTACCAATGCACCTTCTACATTTCAAGGGTTGATGAATTCCATTTTCAAACCCTTCCTTAGAAAATTTGTGCTGGTATTTTTTGATGATATACTAATCTATAGCAGGTCTTGGAAGGACCATGTTGAACATGTTGACAGGGTGCTCAAACTATTTTAGGAGAAACAATTATATGCAAAAATATCCAAATGTTTCTTTGGAGTACAAGAGGTGGAATATCTGGGTCATATTGTATCTCACGAGGGTGTTAAAGTAGACCCTAACAAAATTAAAGCCATTAAGGAATGGAAAGTCCTGACAACCATAAAGCAGTTGCGAGGATTTCTCGGGTTAACAGGGTATTATCGCAAGTTTGTTAAGAATTATGGGAGAATAGCAGCACCTCTAACAACACTATTGAAGAAAGATGCATTTTCATGGACTCCTGAAGCAACTAAGGCCTTTGAACATCTTAAAGAGGCAATGTGCCTAGCACCGGTCTTAGCTACGCCAAACTTCACAAAAACCTTTATTATGGAATGTGATGCCTCGGGAAATGGAATTGGTGTTGTTTTAATGCAGGAAGGAAGACCCATTGCTTTTGAAAGTCGTCCAATCAAAGGAAAGTATTTACATAAACCCATTTATGAGAAGGAAATGTTAGCAATACTGCATGCACTAAAGAAATGGAGAACTTACCTAATGGGAAGACACTTCAAGGTAAAAACTGATCATGATAGTCTTAAACACTTTTTGGAACAAAGACTATCTTCAGAAGAGCAGCAAAAAATGGGTCACAAAGATGTTGGGTTATGACTTTGAAATAATCTACAAAAAAGGAAAGCTTAATGTTGTTGCAGATGCACTCTCAAGAAAGAATGAAGAGGTGGAAGCATTTCTTTGTGCCATTTCTATTATCCAACCAGATTGGATAACCGAAGCAAGAGATGAATAGAAGAAGGACAAAGATGTATGGACACTCATTCAAAAGTTGCAGCAAGATCCTAGTACATCTGATACATTTAGTTGGAAAAATGATTCCTTATGGTACAAAGATCGCTTATATCTTTGTAAGAATTCCCAACTAAAACAAAATATTCTTCCGGAATTGCACACTTCTCCTTTAGGAGGACACTCAGGATTTTTAAAAACTTACCACAGGGTGAAGAAAGAATTTTTTTGGGATGGCCTTAAATCTGATATTCAAAAGTTTGTAGCGGAATGTTTGGTTTGCCAGCAGAATAAAGTGGAGACAATTAAGACCCCAGGACTTCTACAACCTTTATCCATTCCAGGTCAACGTTGGGAGGAGATTTCAATGGATTTTATCACAGGTTTACCTAAGTCCGAAGGAAAGAGTGCCATCATGGTGGTAGTTGATAGACTTACCAAGTATGCACACTTTTGTGCATTATCTCATCCATTTAAAGCAAGTACAGTTGCTACTACATTTATGGATAGAATTCAAAAGCTACATGGAAGCCCAAGGGTTGTTGTGAGCGACAGAGATCCCATTTTTACTGGAAATTTTTGGACGGAGTTATTTTCTTGTTTGGGTACTCAATTAGCTCATAGCTCATCTTATCATCCTCAATCTGATGGTCAAACCGAGATAGTAAATAAATGTTTGGAAGGATATCTTCGTTGTTTTGTATCTGATAAACAAACACAATGGGTCAAGTGGTTACCTCTCGCCGAATGGTGGTATAACACTTCCTTCCATACTGCAGCAAAGATGACCCCATTTATGGCACTTTATGGATATCATCCACCATCTATCACATCATCTTTAAGGGAAATTCGAAGGTTCAAGCAGTGGAAGATCACATCGAGCATCAGCAAGAAGTTCTCCAACTCTTAAAGGATAACCTGAATTTGGCACAAAATCGAATGAAACAACAGGCACATCAACATCGCAGCGAGAGAAGTTTTGATGTAGGAGATTGGGTATTTTTACTACTACAACCATACAAACAAATTTCCCTCAAGCAAGCTAAGAAGGATAATAAATTATCGCCAAAGTACTATGGTCCTTACAAGGTGTTGCAAAAGATTGGTACTATGGCATACAAATTGGAGCTTCTTGATTCTTCGCGAGTGCATCCATTTTTCCATGTTTCATGCTTAAAGAAGGTTATAGGTGAAAATCTTCCAGTTCAAACAATATTTCCAGAACTTGATGAGGAAGGAAAAATCATATTGGAACCTGAAGCGGTCACGGAAACAAGAACTCTATAGCTACGAAATCGATCAATTTTAGAGTATCTCATCAAGTGGAAGAACTTACCCACCGAAGATTCTACATGGGAGGATGAGAATTTTATACAGAAGCACCCAGAGCTACTCAAGTGTTGAGGACAACACTTTTTTTGAAGGAGAGGGGCATGTTAGGTCCCTATATCACTAGTATAGCCCCTTATTATTGTTAGTGTAAACCCCTTATTGTTATTATTGTACCCTTCTAACCCCCATTTTGTTATTATTGTTCCCTTAAATTATTATTGTTAGGTCAGCTAGGATTACATTGTGGCCCACTAGGATTACATTATGGCCCCATGGACTCCTATATATAGAAAGGAGGTTTTGTAAATTGTATCATTCAAGAATTGTTCATTTATGTAATGTATTGGAGGTTGCCCCCTTGAAGTGGCTTATTTCTAAGGCGTTGATATCTCTTCTCTTCTATTTTTGGAGCTGGTTACACAACACGGGAAAATTTCACAAAAGGGGACTTCATTTTCTCCACTGAGTGGTTATGACTGTCAATTTTAGACCTTGCTTCACAATGTCATCCATGACAAGCAAGTAGAATATTATCAGTTATTTGCGAGACAAGAGGAGATCAAAAGGATCCTTTGGGACATCAAATACAACCTGGACAACATAGTCACCATACTAACTCAGGTCAAATGCTTCGTGTTGTCCAATTCAGAATTTGGATTTGGTTCCTAACCTCACACTCTAGTTGTTATCAATGCACTAGCAGAAGGCTCACATCAATGCAACTCTAATGCTCTTTCCCTAGTCATTATATTAGACTAATAGTCTTTCAGGGCACCTAGTTTCTTTTTGGTCTATGTTATGTCTACTTCTTCTATGTTTCCATGGCTATCAATATGGCTTACTAACTTATATGTGCACACATTTTCCTTTGATTTCCTAGCAACACCAATGCATGTAACTCATAATGGGTGAGTTAGTTAGAATGTTAATAAGTGTTTATTGTTGTCTTTTTTTGGCTAAATTTGGGATCATGGGAACAAGATATGGTCAATCTACCTATTTACGGGATCCCACAATGTTTTTTGGGACAAAAATGATATCAATGTAAAATAAGTTGTTTCATGATATAAATATTTTCATATAGCTTACGAAAAAAATGGTAAGCTAAAAGCTAAATCTATTTTATTTTATTTTTTATTTTTTAAAGGTAGATTTCATATTAAATTTTGTTAATAATATATAGGTATGTTATTGTGCTACTAATTTTTTATTAGGGAAACTAGATTAGTAATACAATAAAAATATTTTTGAACCACATAAATTTTTTGAGCAGAGTGACAAAATCGAAAAGGTAAAAATGTCTAAACTAGACCTAGGATTTACTTATAAGAAAATAATGTTGGGTGTGTGTTACATTCTTTCTAAGGGGGTAAGACAGGGGGGGTGTGCAACAGGGGGGTCACAGGGGGGGCACAGCCCCCCTTGTCAAGGGGTTTGCAAGGGGGCAGTAGTCCCCCTGCACAGGGTCCGGGGCAATGCCCCGAGAAATTTTTTTTTTACCCTATATTAGGTGGGCGGACTTGCCTATGGTTTTGTGCATGCGTTTGCACATGGTTTTTGGCATGATGGTTTTCTGGTCATGGTATTTTGTAGATCTGGTCAAGGGAACTACGGTTATGTTCTAATCCAAGGTTAATGGATTAGGGTTTATGAATGCTACGACGTGTATATATATGTGTTGTAACATTGAAAATGAAAAATCAAGCTGGTAGTCGCAGTTTTGGAATCCAGGGGAAAATCTTTGTGTATATTTGTTTTATGTTTTATGCTCTCTCTATTGTTTATTTTCTGTTTTTAAGAATTTGTTTGCAGATAATTTATGTACAGGGTTAAAAACAACAAATAAATATTTCTTTTTTGATTGCAACATGGTGCTACAACTATGCATGATAGAAAATAGCAGATGAAACATTTTTCTAGAAGATGAGTCCACATGGATGGTATTTGGGACTTACATGTCCTCTTCTGAATTGGAAAGTTCCAAATCCACTAATTGCATGGCCAACACTAATACCTGTCATTCAACTTCCTCTTATGCTTTTTCACTTCATCAATACATAATAATATCTCTTATTGGGTTTCCAAGTACTCAATCAACAATTTTCCCATGATAGTTTTAAGTTTCCAACACAGATCAATGGTTTATATTTACCTAGTTTTCCTAGTTCTAGTGTTTCTAGTGTCTAGAACCTAGCCTCCTACTTATTCTTCAATTTATGCATTAGAAATGAATAATCTTTCAATTTTGGCCTCTCTTTCTACATTCTAAATTTATTTTCAAATTGTTGGTGGTAGATTGCACAAAGATTATTTTTGAATGTCCAGCTGAGTGTTGGGCCCTTGACCTTGAAGGGCGGTGGGAGCTCGTTCTCCCTTGACAACTTCTTGACACAATTGTTTGAGCCATAGTAACACTAAGGAAGGAAATACGTAAGAGACCAGAGATTGGATAGACAAAGAGAATGATTCCATATGGAATGTAACAATGATACCTAGGCTAGAAGAGACCATAAGGAATGGTTGAGATGAGAGAGAGAGAAGGAGGAGAGAAGAGAACCAAAAAAAACCTAAAACGCCAGACCAAAGGGAAAATAACTTGATTCATTCTACCAAAAAACATATCATTTCCTACTCTCTCCTTCTTAAACACAACCTTAAAACCAAATCCCACCAAAGGTTCCACTCATAGAGTAAGGATTAAACAAAAAAAAGACACACAAGCCAAGGTAAATACCATATATATATATATATATATATATATATATATATATAGGACCATAAACCAGAAGAAATATAGCGTTCTAAACAACTAAAAATCATTGAATGTAGACTAGTGGGTTGATACAGTGCGGTGAAATCGGTATAGTGTTGAGAAAAATACCACTTGAAGCCTATTTCTCCCCACCATAAATCAAGACTAAAGTTTAGGCTCAAGAAGAAACCCAAAACTCCTTAAAGAGCATTGGAAGGTTCAAATTACCTCCAAACCAAGTTTCAATTGATAAGTTTTTCCCCAAACAAGGAGGAGTTTCATCTTCCAAGCAATGAGAAAACTCCTAAAATAGAAAATCTAGGAAGAATGGGTGGTCAAAGAGCAATTGCACCAAAAACCATATAGTTTCCTTACTAGAGTCCCGTAGAGAAGGCAAACTGCCCATACTTGCGTGCCCTTTCTCATCATGAGAGTGCTACATTCTTGTCTATTTGTTTCCTAATAATGAATCTTGATAGGATGTACTGTTAATCACATTCTCTAAACTAAAACCAACATGGTGAGAGTTCTTCTCTCATGCACATAAGCCACCATCATTCCTAAATTCCATGTGGGAGGATCATTGATCCATCACTACCAACAATTGTCATCCTTGATCCATCACTACCAACAATTGTCATGTCATTTAATAACTATGTATCTTGCCATTTATGAGCACCTGAGGGGGTCATTAATTGTAATTATTTAATTTTAATCATTTTTTCATTTTCAAATCAATTTTTTTTTTCATTTTCAAATAATTTTTTATTTATTTATCAAATACTTTTATTAAATTTTGTTTTGATCATGGTTATATTTAAATAATTTTATTATATTTGCAGATTATGTTTATATAACAATTTATTGTTAAAAAGGTAAAGTTTTTTCCAACTTTAAATAAAATAATTCCATTTTTCCCACTTTCAAACAATTTGTTATTACTCTCTAATTCAAATAGAAAAGCTCAAAAATAATTTTTAATGAACATATTAGAAGCTAAACAACCATTAGATAAACCAAAATTCTCAAGAATCTGGTGCATATTTTTCTTGATGCATATTTTTCATTGACTAAAACTTCTCTCTGGCTTAAAAGTAGTGTATAAGTCACCATTACTACTATATCCTATAAGGAAACTTCCCTCCCATTGATTCGCAAGGATACAAATATCTCAAAAAAGGAAATCTGAAACATATTCCTTAATTTTAAAAGGAAAAAAATGATTTTTTTTTATCTTCAGTGGATATAAAGAAACAATTGATATACTCTCATAATAAACCATCCAAATGCTAATTAGAAATATTTGAAAAAAAACAATAAATAAGAAAAAATATGATCATTTATTCAAAATGGAGATATATAATTATCATTGCAATTGTTTATTTAAAATTGAAAAAAAAAACCTCAATACAAGATTATCGTTGAATATCAAATCTTAAATAATTATATAAATCAATTCTATTTTCTAAATTATAATTTACAAAAAAATATTTAAAAAAATATATTACAAACCATCATCTTTAATATTTAAAAAAATCTATTACAAACCATCATCTTAATTCGTACATGTTTTATAAATTGTTAGGCCATGTTTGAGTAAATCCACGAATGTGTTTCACATTAGGGAAAAGCATTAATATATACAAGGAGAGAGATTATTGGAATTCACATTCAAATGTTTTTTGTCTTTTTTATTTCCCTATTTATATTATTTACAAGAATTTCCTAATCCCATAATTAAATGTCAACATTCTCCCCTTAATTTAAAGGTATGTTGGTGAGTCGAAGCATTATTCTGAATTTTTCAAACTTTTATCTTCTAAGCACTTTGGAGAAGATGTTTGCAATCTACTCATATTTTTATAGAACAATGGCATAGATTAATAGTCTTGGCCTCAACACATGTCTAATTAGATGATACTTTGTATTGATATGATTGGTTCGATCATGAAACTTTAGATTCTTGGCCAAATTTATTGCAGAAGTATTGTCAATCAAAAGAGGAGTAGAATGCATTGATTTCTCATGCAAATCTTCCAGAATTTTTCTTAAATGCCACAAATTTATTCGTTGCTTTTGTTGCTGCCAAATATTCTTCTTTTGTTGTGGAATCTGCTAGAATTTATTATTTTTGTGACCTCTAGGAGACCGCTCTTAATCCAAGACTCATAACATAACATGAAGTAGATGCTCCATTTTCTTTAACTCCATGAAAATCTGAATCGGAGTATCCAATCAAACTGAAGTCATCCACCTGTGTATTCTTGAGTCCAAAGTCTCGCATTCCCTTCAAGTACCTTAGAACTATTTTTGCAACGGACCAATGACCCTCACAAGGATTTTACATAAACATAGAGAGGATTCAAACAGAAAATGAAATGATTGGTCCGGTAGTAGTCAGCTAGTTGATACTTCCTACAAGTTGTATGTACTTTGTTGCATCCTCAAATTCATTCCCTTCTCTGGATGTGAGCTTTAAATTTTGTTCCATTGGAGTGGTCAAAGGATTGCACTCAGCCATGCCAAATTTGTTTAGCAGATCTCCAATGCACTTCTTTTGAGATAGGAATATAAACTTCATATGTTGGTTTACTTCAATACCAAGATAGCAGTGAAAAATCCCAAATCTTTCATTTCAAAACCTTTCCTCAATTATTTCTTTATGGATGCAATAGAATTTTCATTGTTCCCTGTCATCAAAAGATCATCTAAATACACCACAAGATATACAAAAAAATTTCCAACTTTCTTGACAGACAAAGTTGCACTATCAAGATCATAGTGTTTGAAATTTAGTTTCAGAATATGCTCAGTCAATTTCTCGTACCAGGATCATGGTGCTTGTTTGAGGCCATACAAGGATTTGAAAATCTTGCATACTTCCTTCACAATAAATCCTTTTGGTTGTGACATAAAATATTCTCTTTCATATCTCCATTCAAGAAAGTAGTTTTTACATCCATTTGATGGACTTTCCAACCATTTTGAGCTTCTAAGCCAAAGAGAGTATGGATGGTAGTCCATTTTGTTTTGGGGGAAAAAGTTTCCTAATAATTAACCCCTTCATTTTGTGCAAAACATTTTTCTATGAGCCTATTTTTATGCTTATCAAGTGACTCATATGCTTTATACTTGTTCTTAAAGACCCACTTGCAGCCAATCGGTTTGGTTCCCAATGGAGGATCCACTAGCTTCTAGGTTCCATTCTTTATCAAAGCATCATACTATTTCTGCATTTCTTCTTTACATTCATCATGAGAAGCAACTTCTTTGAAGGAGGTTGGTTCAAAATATGTAGACAAATTTAATTCGCAATCATAAGAAGCATCCATATCGACAAGTGAATCATAATCGTCTACATCACCTCCATTATGTGTAGTAGAGCTTCTTGTTCCTATATTTCCAGCCTCATCATGACGAACACTTTCAAGTGTCTTTGTGAGCCATTTTGGAGGACCCTTTTGAGATGCCCCGGCTTGTTTAGTTGACTAAGATGGGGTTGAATCAATATTTATCCTTCCAATTCTCTCAATCACATCACTAAAAGTGTCTTATTGATTAGTGGTTAGAGCTTCATGAGGGGGAGAGAGTGCTTCGGAAGGAGATTCTATAGATTGTTCTCGAATAGGGATCCCCCCTTCAAGATGTGGAATCTCATTGTTAAATTTATGAAAATTCTTCGTATGCCTGAATTTTTCCAAGCGATCAAGTTGTCGCACAACGACATTGTCAGTCTTGGAAGATTAAAGAAAAAATACTTCTCTAGATATTATAAACTTCTTATTTACTTCATCATAAAGATGATATGCTTTGGAGGTTTCTGAGTACCCCAAGAAGATACATTTTTGACTCCTTGCACCAAGTTTGTTTCTTTGTTCCTTAAGTATCAAGGCATAACAAGTGGAACCAAAAACCTTGAGATTTCTCACTGAAGGAATGTGTCCATGCCACATTTCATATAGAGTCTTTTATTTTAGAGCATGAGATGGACACATGTTATTAATATACACTACACATAGAACTGCATCAACTTTACATTTTTGAAAAACATCATTGAATGTACCATATTTAAGATTGTCTTTTTCATTCTTTCAGCTACGACGTTTTGTTGAGGATTATAAGGAAATATTGTTTGATGTTTGATCCCATGTTGGCAAAGATAGTTTTCAAATTCATTTGAAGTATTCTTTTCCATTATCAGTTCGAATATAGCCAATATGAGATTGTGTATCATTTTCACTCAATGCATGAAATTTTTTGAAAGTTTCAAAAGCTTCATATTTGTTCTTCAATAAATATACCCAACACATTCTGGTGTAGTCATCAATAAAATGCATCATGTATTTATCACCATTTGCATAAGGAACACACATAGGGTCACACAAGTCATAATGAATCAGTTCAAGCTTTCTATTTTCTCTGTTGAAAAATGTAACTAGGTTCAGTCTTGATAATTGCATTTGACTCATAATGAAATGTACTTATGAAAAATAATGAAAAGAAAAAATTATTATTATTATTATGACTTATTAAAGCATGGGTTTCATGCTTGGGTCATCATGTTTTAGGTCAAAGTCCCCATTAAGGACTTCTAGGATTTATTCTAAGTCATTAGAGTCATTTTACATTTAAAGAGACACTTCTTGGGCTTTTTAATAATCTAAAAAGAATTTTTTTTGAGTAAAAAATGAATTATGTCTCCTCCACACCAAGTGTTGGCGCCCTTGTTTTTGTTTAAAGTTTTGAATTTTGAACTTGGACTCTTTTTGAGTTGCGGAGGGAATACACATAGCTAACGCGACCGCACCGCGCGACCAGGAGTTGCGGAGCTACCAAGGCGGTGCGGAAGCACTTGATAACTGAAGATGGAACAGAAAGAAGTACAGATGAAAGAGATACAGCAGCAAACAGGAAGTAGAACATGCAGACATCAGAAGAGAAGTCGGGAAAATTCAGAGCAAAGACGCAGAGAAGCCGCCAGTCGCGACGAGCGGGTGAATAAAAGGCAATCACCCGGCTGAAGAAGAGAGGTTGGTTGATCGGTTGCTGTTGCGGGATGATTGAACGCGGAAGCAGCCGCGGAGGAATCAGACTTGTTCTCTCCATTGGTCTCTACTCTCTATGTTTTGTATTCTCTGTTCTTAGATCCATCTGTATCTGATTTATGAGTTATCAGAGAAGGAAGCTATGTAATCATGTACTTGGCTGAAGAATAATATAAAGAAGGATTGATGTCTCTATGTTTTGGGTTATGGGTTATGATGTGTTTACACTGCTTTAAAATTTTTAAGTTGCGACTGTCTGTATACTTGATTGGTGATCTTGCATGAATATTCTGGTATATGTAATGGATTCTCTTTCTTTCTGTGGTTGCGGGTTTATTCCTCGTCTGTGATTTCTTCCCCTTTTCCCATGTGGTCGCGGCACGCCTCGGGTGAGACGCTCTGTTCTTCCAGAGCAGGGTGAAAATGCCGGCGTGTTACTAGACTACACCGGACCCTTGTTGGCCACAACCCTGTGAACCTGGGTCTTGCCCGCGAGACCTTATTTTTCACCAACAAATGGTTCCGTTGCCGGGACCTGCATGTTCTGAGGGGATCTAGATCATGGTCTCGAGGATCTTTGAAGGAGCAATACGGCGATGGTGGGATGATCATCTTGACCATTTTATTACTCAGCAGGCGGAGCTGATTAAGAAAAAGGAGAAGGCGGTCAGGGAGCTTGTTCTTTTCTCTGACTCAGCTAGCGATACGTACGAAATTTTCTGGGGAAGGTTTCCCACGGATCTTTACAACTGGTTGCGGAGGTTACGAACGAAGGCGGACCAAGAAGGCTTGCGGAAGATAAACCGCAGGTGGGCGCACGAAGACTTGGTAGCGCTACACCGGGTAGATACTGAACTAACCCGCGCAGTGGAGTTTTGGGTAAAGACCACGTTGGAAAGATACGTTGTGGAGTTTGCCGCTGAGTGCTACCAATCTTTCTCGAAGGCCGAGGCTGTGTTTCACTCAGGGCTGAGGGGAAAACTGTTGAAGGAAATTCCGCTGTGGATCAAAGCCCTAATGGTGGACGAAGGGTTGATTGAATTCCACAAAACGAGTATGGAAGCGTAAGCCACCCGTACTGGGGGAAGGATTGAGGGGACCGATGTTGTGTAGACTGTAGGAGTAGGGAACGGGGGATGGACGTTGAGGCCGCATGCAAGTTGCGGGAGTTACGTGCACATCGGCGGGCACAGATCGCCGATAGGTGGCGAAGAAGGGTAATGAGAGATTTGAAGAGAAGGGAGATCGAGAAGAAGAACCAGAAGGAGGTGCCTCAGAGGACAAGAACCATGGGATTGGATACCCGGATAGGAGACGGGACAGCAGCAGACGTACAGTGGGTGCATGGGAGCCCGAGGATGCGAGAAAGAGCAGTAACGATTAACACGGATAAGGAAAAGATGCAGCCCGAAGAAAGTTCCGATGATGAATGGTACGATGTAATGCAGCAGATGTTTCAGGATCAGACGGCACCCACCCCCCCAGACAGCCCTACGTCGCACCGTCCGCATGGCTAGGATCCCGACCTTCCCCTGGTACTTTATCAACCTTTAAGAAATATTTTTGTTCAGTTACAAGCATTAAGTCAGTTATCTAGTAGTTCAGTGGCGCCGGTAACGCCCAGTAGCAGCAGCGTTACGAGTAGTAGTTTTTTTCCTAGCGGGACTGTTACGCAACCAGGACCCGGAGGTTTTATCTTGGTTAATTCGCCGCCGGTATACATGGCTGGATCTTTCACCCGGTACCCAGAGTTCTCTGGCCGGGGAAACGACGATGTAGAACAACACTGGTATCTGTGCGAAGCCATCTGGAGGGCTCGACAGACACCGGATGCAGGGAAGTCGATAGAGTTTCAAACCACGCTCAGAGAGAGAGCTCTGCGGTGGTTCATCAAGTGGTCTGAGGCGCACCCTAATCCTGTAATTGCGGACGTAAAGCGGGATTTTGTCCGCGAATTCAAGCTCCCCCAGACGGACCAGCAGGGCCTGTCCGAGCTGTGGGAAATTAAGCAGAAGGAAGGCGAAACCGCATGGGAGTTGATGCGGCGATTCAAGGACGCGATCGGGAAACTGAGCTACCCGATCGATCCAAACCACTAGAGGGACTGGTTCATCAAGGCTCTACTTCCCTTGACGCGAACCCCTCTCACTCAGCAGAAGATTGACAATCTGCAGGATGCTTTGGAGCAGGCCATGAAGATTGAAGCCATGGCGGGATACCCCCAGGAATACAGCGGGGGGCTGGCGCCGCAAGACCCTTCGCTGATAGGGTTGCAACACCAGATCGCCAGTTTGACGGAAAAGCTCAAGGAAATTCAGCCAGCAAGACCGGCGCGACCGAATGTTTGGTGTACTCATTGCCTGGTCGAGGGGCACGTCGCAACCGAATGTCCTCGGTTGCGCGGCGCGGGAGTTGGACCCTCAGTTGCGGCTATCCAGGGGGGGCCACCACCAGGGGGTGGCACGGCAATGAACCCGCAAGGGGTATACCAGACGCAACAGGCCTTTGCGGGGTTTCCACCGCAACCGGGGTCCTCCACCCCAGAATACTGCGAAATTTGCCGAACGATAGGGCATCCTCCTCGGATGTGCCCGATATTACAGAAGTACTCCACGGTGCCGAATAATGTATATTGCGAATTCTGTGTGTCCACGACGCACAACACGGAGCAGTGCAGGGCGCTAGACGCACTTGCGGATCGACTGGATCGGCCCTCGTACCGGGTCAACGAGGCTGCGAGGGGAAGAGGTGGCGGCATGCGGGGAGGCCGAACAGGAGGACGCGGGCCAGTAAAATGCTACAACTGTGACCAGGAGGGTCACGTGGCTCGAGAATGTCCCCTTCCGCGACGACCCTGGTGCTCCCAGTGCCGGGTCAACGCCCACGCCACCGAAGACTGCCCAGAACTCATCAAAAAGTGGGAAGAGCGGGCGCGGCAGAGGGCCACGAATCTGATAGGCTCAGAACCGCGAGGGGTCGCAACCCCTAACATGCAGAATGTTGCGATAATAACGAGAGGCGGAAAGAAGACTGGTGAGGATGCCCACGAGAAGGAGCCGGTACGAGTGGTGCGACCGGCATCCCCAAAGAAGTTGATTCGGCCCGAGGTGCAGAAGAAGTACTTTCAGGAGGCGGTTGAGGCATTCGCCCAGCTGCGAAAAGACGGAGGGCTGGAGGAGTCCCAGCTGCCGGAAACCAGGGATCAGAACGCCGCAGATGCTGTAGTTGCGGATTGGCTCAGGCTGTTTCTCAGGATTGTTGATGACACCGAACTATGGCAGCAGCTCAGACAGGTGTTGGACGGAGCACTGTAGGGGCGCGCAGAACCCAGAAACTTGGTAGACACTACGCCTCAATACGTGTAGCGTGTCAAGCGAAACAAGCAACGAACGGGCAAAGAATTTCGACTTAACACACAGATCGCAGGATTCCAAATCAGCGACACGATGTTGGACCTGGGGTCCGACGTCAACATATTGCCACGAAAGACATGGGAGGCTCTTGGAAAGCCCTGGCTCGCCTATTCCCCGATCCAACTTAGGATGGCGAACCAGTACCGTATTTTGCCAATCGGCCGACTCGAGGGTGTCGAGGTTGATGTTGCGGGGGTAAAGACATATGCCGACTTTGAAGTTATTGATATCATGGGCGATAAGGACCCCTATCCTGCTTTACTTGGTATTGATTGGGCTTTTGAGAATTATGCGATCATCGATATCAAGAAGGAGCTGATGATTTTTGAGGATGGGGAGGTACGGGTGACTCAGCCTCTCGACCCGTATCAGGGACCACAATACACAGAACCGGTGGATAGTCGGGAGGACGCTCAGATAATGGACCACCTCTATCAGATGACCGCCGGGAGGCGGGACGATTATATCAACCCGACCGCAACAGGATCTATCAGTTGGCGGAGTGTGCAGAGATCGGAACTCGGATCCGAGCTTGCATGGGAAGATTGGCAGCAAGGGGGATACGAGACCACCACGCGGCGATGCGCCGCCATCGCGCAGGTCCGGTGGGTGGGGACCGAGATCCGCGGGTACCCCACGTTGTCAAACATGCAAGCAATAAATACTTTTATCCTCAAGGTGGAAGACCGGGTCCCAGAAGAATGCCGGATACCCCTGTTAGATGTGGCTCTGAAGTCAACATCAGGACGATGGTGGAACAATCACCGAAACACTCTGCTGCGATGGGAGCTGGTGGTGGATGCACTACGGGCACGCTTCAAAGAGGATGAAGGGCCCTGCATTACACTTAAACACCATGGAGATTCAGACCCGCGACAGCACTTGCGGGCGTGCGAGGAACAGTGGCGCAGCGCCAGCTACCCTGAGGAGTTGTGGGTCCACATATTCATACACTCCCTGGGTACAATCCCCCAGGCCTGGTACCTAGCGGAAGAGCGGAAACGGGGAACCCGCTCTTGGCAAGCAGTTGCGGAGAAGTTCGTCCAGAGTTTCTCATTCGAAGGGGAGACGGCACAGGAATCTCAGGCCCTACAAGCCGTCAAGGAGGTTCGGTTTTTCCGCCATCCCGAGCCCAATGAGGGACCGGTGGCGTCACGTTCAGGGGTGAAGAGCGAGTTGGTTTGCCAACGGGTTGACGGCGAACCAGGGGACGACAGTTTGGAGGACCTGAGGCATCTCCATTTTGATGAGAAGGAGGGCGAGCGGAGTGTCCGCGACGAGCCAACGACAGAAGGAGTCCATTTGCATCCCCTAAAGACAAAGAAGCTGAACATAGGAACGGAGGAGAAACCGAAACTGGCAACGGTGGGAGATTACTGGGACGCAGAGACGACCAGAGAAATTTTCAGCCTCCTCCGGGAGTATGAAGATCTATTCCCGTCTTCAGTTGCGGACCTGAAGGGGATCAAAGGGGATTTGGGTGAGATGCGCATCACACTGCAACCAGGAGCCAGGCCGGTCAAGCACCGACCCTACCGGTTAAATCCACGCATCAAAGAGAAGGTAAAGATGGAGATCGATAAAATGCTGGCTGCAGGTCTCATCTTTCCTGTAGAGGAAGCTGAGTGGGTAAGTCCCATTTTCATCCAGAAAAAGAAGGATAAAGCGGAAATTCGGGTCTGCGTAGATTACCGGAGTTTGAATAATGCTTGTATTCACGATCCGTTTCCCACTCCCTTCAGCGACGAAGTACTAGATCATGTCGCGGGAAACGAAGCTTACTCTTTCACGGATGGATTTTCGGGCTACCATCAGGTGCGCATCGCTGAAGAGGACAAGGCAAAGACGACATTCACAACCGAGTGGGGATCATTCGCATACCATGTCATGCCGTTTGGACTGAAGAACGCGCCAGCCGTGTTTTCCCGGATTGTTATTGCTGCTTTCCGGGAGTATATTCGCAAATTCCTGGAAGTCTATATGGATGATTGGACCGTTTACAGCCTGCTAAAGAAACACGCCTCCCTGTTGTGTGTTATGTTCGATCGGTGTCGCCAGCTCCAGATTTCCTTGAATTTGAAGAAATGTATTTTTGCAGTACCATTCGGCACACTCTTGGGTCACGTGGTGTGTAAGCAAGGGGTCTGCATTGATCCCGCCAAGGTCGCGGTTATTGTCCACATGGAGGCCCCCGAGAACGTGAAGCAGTTGCGGGCATTGCTCGGGCACACTGGATACTACAGGCGTTTTATCCGCAACTACGCCAAAATCACTGCCCCTTTGGAGAAACTGTTGCGGAAGTCGGAAGCTTTTGAATGGACAACAGAGTGCAGGAAGGCACTGGACGCGTTAAAAGAGAAATTGGCGACGGCACCCATTCTCGTTC
This sequence comes from Pinus albicaulis, assembly GCA_034641835.2. Lineage (NCBI taxonomy): Eukaryota > Viridiplantae > Streptophyta > Pinopsida > Pinales > Pinaceae > Pinus > Pinus albicaulis. The sequence goes on along the minus strand of CM076577.1, from coordinate 1,444,232,521 downwards.
ATCCAAACTGGGATAAGCAGTTCCATGTGCACATTGATGCGTCCGGGATTGCACTTGGCGCCGTATTAGCGCAACCCGGGGAAACGACAGTTGACCACCCGGTATACTTCACCAGCCAACGCCTATCTAATGCGGAGAAGAATTATACCACGACCGAGCGGGAGGCGCTGGCAATGGTGTACTCTCTCCAGAAGTTCCGCCACTACCTTCTGGGCGGTAAGTTTACATTTTTTACGGACCATTCGGCCTTAAAATATCTGGTCAATAAGCCTGTATTGGAATGAAGGATCTGCCGATGGCTTCTCCTCTTTCAAGAGTTTACGTTCGATGTCATTGTTAAACCGGGCCGGCTAAATGTCGGGCCTGATCATTTATCCAGATTGGAGTCGGGGGAAAACGATGGTCCGTTAGATGATCAGCTTCCGGATGCTGATCTGTTTCGCGTTGAGGCGGTCCCAGACTACCTGGCTGACATTGCCACGTATCTGACCACAGGACAGTGCCCCGAGGATTACACGTCGCTTCAGAAACGCCACTTGGTTGTCCGGGCGGCCGATTATCAATTGATCGCCGGGCAGCTGTACAAGCTCGGCCTGGATGAGGTGTTGCGCAGGTGTGTTCTTGACCATGAACGGGAAGCGGTGATGTGGGAATGTCACAGCGGAGTTGCGGGCGGACACGTGGGGGCTAAACCCACCGCAAGGAAGGTACTTCAAGCTGGTCTATGGTGGCCGACGGTGCATGCAGATTGTAAGGCCTATGTGAAACGTTGCGATATTTGTCAGAGGACGGGACTGCCTTCGCACAGAGATGAGCTTCCGCTACACCCCGTGCATGTGTTGCGGCCATTTGAGAAGTGGGCTGTCGATTTTGTAGGGCCCATTGCACCAGTTGCTCGCCATTCCAAAGCTCGGTACATCATTACGGCGACTGATTATCTCACGAGATGGGCTGAAGCAGCAGCGGTACGCGACTGCTCCGCTGAGACCGCTGCTCGGTTCATCTTTGAAAACATCATCAGCCGCTTTGGCTGCCCAAGCAGCCTGACCAGTGATCAAGGCACGCATTTCATTAATGCCACGGTCAAATCGCTCCTGGAGACGTTTATGATACAGCATCATAAGAGCAGTCCATACCACCCGCAGGCTAACGGCACGGTGGAAGCCTTCAATAAGATTCTGGAGAAGGGTTTGACGAAAATCTGCAACGCTCAGCGGGATGATTGGGATGAGCGGATACCAGCGATATTATGGGCTTACCGGACCACGGTAAAACGTTTGACAAACCAGACGCCATTCCAGCTGGTGTACGGCCGGGAAGCTGTGATTCCCGCCGAGTTCACCGTCCCCAGCCTTTTGATCGCAACGTCCCTTCACTTCTCAGAGGATGCGTCACTGCAGGAACGACTCCACGAGCTACAGGAGCTGGACGAAGCTCGGTTTCTTGCGGAATTCCATCAGAAGGTTCAGAAGGCCAGACAGAAAGCGTGGCACGACCGCCACATCAAGACTAAAACTTTCCGAGTTGGCGGCAAAGTTCTCTTGTACGACAGCCGGTTCCAGAAGTTTCCGGGCAAGCTCCAGATGCATTGGCTGGGACCGTACTTTGTTATCGAGATCCACGACTCAGGAGCCGTTCGATTGGCACAATTGGATGGCTCAGTTCTTCCAGGATGGGTGAATGGTGCACGCCTGAAGCCCTACCAGGAGTAGGTACCTTCTCCCTTTCCATCAATAACTCTCGCAACCGAGAGCACCCGTAGAGTAGCGTAGTTGAATAACTCTCCCGCAACCGGGATGAGCATAGTTAGTCGTTTCCATTTCTTTGCAGTCAGTCAAATAAACCATCAGTTGTGGCATCCATACCGCAACCGACCATGGTCGGAGCGGGCCAGTCCAGCGTGTTGCAACGCCAGTCCAGCGTGGCGGCGCGCCAACCCAGTAGGACGCCGCTCCCAGTCCAGCGTGTCCTGCACGAAGGATCTGTCCTCGTGCCAGCGTCAGTCCAGGTCATAACCGTCAGTCCTTTTGTCAGTCCGTAGGATAGCTCAAATTTTGGTCATAAATTCCCTTAATGGACAGTAATCATACCGTAATCATTCCCCATCAGCCGCAGTTCTCTCCGCCGTCGGGTCCGCCCATCTTCCAATGCCGCCGTCAGCAACTGTCAGATTACACACAGGCCTGCGATTGATCACACGATTATCGCAGGAAAGCATGATAGCAAGAATTAAATGCCGTTATGGAGTCTCATCAACCCCGTGCGTGCCAGCGGATGGCCCAATTTGCATGAAGGCTATCGGCGCCGGGATGACGGACCAATTCAGTTTGGAAATTTCAGCGACTCCCGAGCACTTGCAGCCTCAGAGCACTCAGAACTTAGCAGGAAGCTCCAGACGAATCGTCCAGGTCTATCAGAGACGCGCCAAGATGCCGAGAGTTGTTCTCTCCGTTCCGGAACCAGTGTTGGATCACAGAATTCACCGGCTCGAATTATCACTGGTCGGCAAGTACGACAATGCACCCTGCATGGACGCCAACTTGTCCGACCCGGCTGAGTTTCCCCATCTGCATTGGCAGACGTTCATGGAACACCACTACACACCGGGGAGCAGCTCTAACAGTCGGATGAAGGATGAATTCCGGGGTCTCCAGCAGTCGACGTTGATGAATTTACGCAGTCTCCCTGTCTTCGGCACCACCGGACTAGTTCTGCAATGCACCCGGTTCCTCCTCAGTCGGGTGCAGAACGGGTCCCTGTGGTTGAACGAGGAGATTCCAATCCATGCAGCAGATATTGGTCGGCTTACGGGGCTATGTCAATCTGGGGCAGATGTTTCCTCTGCGGGACAGACGGCCTCCAAGCGCGCCCGGAAATCGGCCGAGGCGGACCTATACACAAAATATGGTACTCGCCGAGGTGGCAAGGGTGCCAAGATAGATCTGATCAATGTACCAGAAATCCGGTTTGCTTGCTATCTGATAGCGAGCAAGACCATGCGCCATTACACCAAGGGCGAGTGCACCTTGGACACAATTTCTATTGCGGAGCACTGCGTCAAAGGGGCCCGATTAAATTGGAGCGCGTTCGTGCTGAAGGAACTCTTCGCGGCCTGCGAAGACAATTACAGACGGACCACCAGTTTTATCTACGGCTACTTGCTCCTAGCCTTCGCCATGTGGAAATGGCATGTTCCTCCGATACGGACACCAGCGGAACTCAACGGGGGCCAACCGTTCACGATGCGATACTCCCCCTGGCAGGTGTCCACAGCCCCCAGCAGCAAGCAGGTGAACGTGGAGGCGTTCCGCGAATGGTACGGGATGATGGTCGCTGTGGTGGCCTCTACGCAGCGGGTACCCCGGAACCTGCTGGATGTATACAGCGAACAAGTGTGGTTTGCCGTCAGCCATAATCACACTTTCATCCGGCCGGCTTGTGTCCCGCACCACACATTTCACATGGCGCCCTTGCGGTTTCAGCTGACCGACAGTATCTTCCACAGAGAGGTTTTAACATGGCCGGGGGTCGTTCGGCACGTTCAGGATGGAGTAATCCGATATAACTTTGATGGGATGCGGGCGGCCCAGCAGCCTACCGCGACCAGTGCCGGGGAATCTTCCACAGTCGCGGTAGCGATAACCACAGAGGCCGCCGGGAGCGCAACGACCCTGCCCGAGGCACTGGTCCCCATTGTGGAGCATATGAACGACCAAGTCCGGAGACTCAACGTGGCCACCCAGGTTGTTTCTAGTAGCGCCCCTATATTTCCTTCCTTTAATGAATTTCTTCTTAACCGGTCACTGGGTCTCTCCCACACTGCTTCCCTCACTTCCCCACTTCCCACTTCCCTGTTCACTTCTGCCACCCCCATCATCACGACAATGGGTGAACCGGGCCCCAAACCCGATTCCTCTGGGCCACCCCCACCCAAGCGGGCCCGTATTGCAGATCCCGTGGTGGACCTTACGGAGGATGATCCACCAGTCACACCGCCCACAGCTACCTTGATCCCGGAGGAACCGCTGATTGACCCAACAGATTTCCTCAACCTTCGTTTCCCTCCCTCCTCGGTCACTCCATCCACCGCCCCCTCCACCAGCAGACCACACGCCACTTCCTCCAATCCGTCCACTTCATCAGCCACTGTGTCCGATTCCTTGATCCGGGACCTCTTCGGCGGTGACCACGGGGCGGAGGTCACCTCCAGTACTGCCGCGGTGGTACCCCCTGTTGACCCCGTGGCCACGTCCCAGGAGCCCATTGCCACTATATTTGATCAGCAAGACAGAGTTGGGGTTGATTCAATCAGCCCTTCCACAGCGCCAACAACGCAGCAGGACCGGCCAGAGCCTGATATGGCCACTTCGGTACAACAACAAACGCCGGTCCACCTTCCAGAGACTGCAGGCCGAGCAGCGGCCGTAGGACCATCATTACAGGAACAGACACCTCAGCAGGATGCCCCGCGCACAACGACTACAGCACAACTGAGTCCAGCACAATTGTTTTTGCTCATTCAGCGGGCGGCCGGCCAGGCTGAGCAGATTCATGCAGAGCTACAGCGGCGATGCACCGAGCAGGGGAACCAGATCACGTCGCTTACTGAACAGCGCAATCAGCTAGTGCAGGAGAAGACCTACCTCCAGGAACAGGCCAACATTGTTCATCAGGCGCTTTCCAGCCTATGGCCGGAGGCACGGGCTCACCATGCCCCACTCCCTGCTCGCATCGAACAGGACAGCATAGCCTTACAAGCTCGCCAGCTCGAGGACGTCTTCACCACCATTTGCAGAGAGAACCAGGAATTACAAGCGGCGTTGGCCGCACGGCCTACCCCCCCAGATCCACCCGTTGATTATTCAGGACCGGTCACTGCCAAGCAGGCACAGGCAGTCAATCTACAAGAGACTCTCCATTCCACGACAACAGCGGCTTCGGCCCTTCTACGCAGCTTACAGGAGTGCTCCCTCGCACTGACAGTCAAAACGCAGCCCATTGCTGCTCAACTGCAACAACTCGCCACCCAAATTCGGGCGACCACGGACCAGGCCAGATTGGACCAGCTCTACGCTCAGACGGACGAGATGGAACTTCAAATGCAGACGACCGAGGCCGCATCAGCAGCAACTAAGCACACCATCCGGGAGATGCGGCCGCCCCTTCGCAGCCATGCCGAGGCAATGCATCAGCTGGACGCCACTGCCGAGTCCCAACTCACCACACTGTTCGGGGATGCACCGACGCCCATTGACGAAGCTACAGCCAACCGCATTGTTCAAGATGCCGACCTGCTTATGCAGGAATGGCAGCAAGCAGTAGTAACTTTCACGGAGCTTCGAGATGCAGCACTCCGCCGGGTCCCGGAGTTGGGGCCCTTGTTTGAATCAGCAGGTGGCGGAGTACAACAGAAAAGGGCAGCAGAAGAAAGAGCAGCAGAGCAGGGCACAGAGCCCGGCGAAGGTATGGAGGTAGAGACTGTCATTTGTGATTGACTCGCGGACGAGTCAAAGGATTGTGGTCGGGGCCTGTTGGGGCCCTTGTTTTTGTTTAAGTTTTGAATTTTGAACTTGGACTCTTTTTGAGTTGCGGAGGGAATACACATAGCTAACGCGACCGCACCGCGCAACCAGGAGTTGCGGAGCTACCAAGGCGGTGCGGAAGCACTTGATAACTGAAGATGGAACAGAAAGAAGTACAGGTGAAAGAGATACAGCAGCAAACAGGAAGTAGAACATGCAGACATCAGAAGAGAAGTCGGGAAAAGTCAGAGCAAAGACGCAGAGAAGCCGCCAGTCGCGACGAGCGGGTGAATAAAAGGCAATCACCCGGCTGAAGAAGAGAGGTTGGTTGGTTGATTGGTTGATCGGTTGCTGTTGCGGGATGATTGAATGCAGAAGCAGCCGTGGAGGAATCAAACTTGTTCTCGCAATTGGTCTCTACTCTCTATGTTTTGTATTCTCTGTTCTTAGATCCATCTGTATCTGATTTATGAGTTATCAGAGAAAGAAGCTATGTAATCATGTACTCGGCTGAAGAATAATATAAAGAAGGATTGCTGTCTCTATGTTTTGGGTTATGGGTTATGATGTGTTTACACTACTTTAAAATTTTTAAGTTGCGACTGTCTGTCTACTTGATTGGTGATCTTGCATGAATATTCTGGTATATGTAATGGATTCTCTTTCTTTCTGTGGTTGCGGGTTTATTCCTCGTCTGTGATTTCTTCCCCTTTCCCATGTGGTCGCGGCACGCCTCGGGTGAGACGCTCTGTTCTTCCTGAGCAGGGTGAAAATGCCAGCGTGTTACTAGACTACTCCGGACCCTTGTTGGCCACAACCCTGTGAACCTGGGTCTTGCCCGCGAGACCTTATTTTTCGCCAACACCAAGTCGGCCTCAAACTAGGCAATTCGACCTCACCAAAAGCCTATATATTGGAGCAGTTCGAATTCATTTGGAACAAACTCTCTCACTCACGCAAGTTTGATCTTCTAGAATAAGTTGTGAAAAAGTGTGAAGTTGCAGTGGAAGAAGGAGAATTGCAGGATCAAAGGTTTTGGGGTATATCTCTCTCACACACGTGTGATTTTATGGGTTACGACATCAAGGTCAAAATTATGTTATGACATCAACAATTTTTGTTACAGAATTAAAGTCGAAGTACGACATCAAGGTCAAAGTACAACATCAAGGTAGAAGTGTTGATTTGAGGTAATAGTGTTGTTTCAAGGTCAAAGAGCCAAGTGCTTCAAGGTTGAAGATGTTACATTAAGATCGAAGTTGCTAGGTCGAAGATACTACTGCATTGAAGTGTTGTTGCTGCTACTGCTGCATCTAGGTCAAAGACAGTATTGGAAAGTGATCATTTACTGAAAAAGGAAAGGGTTGACTAGGTGTGGAGGAAGTCTGCTTCTAAGTCAAGTGTCTTGTATTATCTCAGGAAAACTATTGAAGGAAGATTTTTCGACTGGGTTTTTCCATGGTTGTCTGCCTACATCTGTTGTCCTTGATATTCATGCTATTATTTTTGCTAATTGATTTATGAACTAAAATAAAATAAGAACATAAGCAAGTTAATAAGAGCACAATAATATCACAAGTAATTATCAAGTATAATAAAATATTGTTGCTTTTCTGATTTTCTAACATGGTATTAGAGCTAAGTTGAAGAAGAACGAAAAATGCAGGTTGAAGATATATTGAAAGAATACTAAGGAATCTCGAGAAGTTGAGCAAGGGATCGTATAAGGAGACTTTACAAGGAAAGAAGTTTACTACCTTCAAGGAAAATGTCTAACTCCATAAAGGGAGAGAAAAAATTAGAAGGAGCATAAAATTAGAGGTCATAGAAAAAGAGGATAGATCTAATCCTTGAAAAGAATAAAGATTTGAATCTAGTCAAAGGAAAATTAAAGAAGCCTACAGATGAATCAAGTGAATTAAACAAATAAAAGTTTATAAAAACAAAGATTTGGCCATGAACCTAATAATGGATGGAATGCATGTAGTCAAGAATGAGTCAAGAAGGAGTCTGAATATCTTTAGTAATAAACAAGGAGAGTGAAGAAGAGAAAATATTGAATGATTATTCTTGTCATCGCAAGAATAAAGGAACCTTCAAGAAGTACAAAGGGCCAATACTATGGTTGTCATAAGATGGGTCACTACAAAATGGATTGTCCTGAGAATCCAGGGAATAAAAGGAGGAACAAAGATCAAGCAAAGTTTGTTGAAGAAGTTTCACCAAAGAAGAACAAGATGGAAGGATATGAAGTCAAAGACCTATTTGTTAGGGACTTTATCCCTTACATATCCCTCAAGTTTGGATTCAGAGGGAGCCCTCACCACTTTCCAAAGATAAGCATCTTACTTCTTGTATTATCTTTTATATTTGGTTTCCCTTACTTATCTAGGTTTATTTATATTAAACACTAATCACATTTCTCTTCATATTTTCCTTGTTTAGGAAAGGCTTACTCGATACTCAAGGATTATGAAAGAAGGGCTCACAAGACAAAGCATTTGGATTACAACGCTTGCTAAGAAACAAATTAAGATATGCCTTAGACCATAAGCTTTGTTATCTTCATGATAAAGGTATATTAATTATTTTTGGTAATATATTCTACATTACTAACATTGTTGCATATAACACTCTTGAATCATACCCTCCTCACATCATTGATTATTCTTGTGGAACTAAAAAGAGGTTCATTGTAAAACCCTAGCTTAAAGCTATGTCGATGATAATGTGTGAAACCCTAGCCTACTTATGGTTATTAATGAAGTCTAAAGAAAATTTTTGATGCTTTGATAATGTCATGTTTGGGTTTTGGTATGATTATGAAAACCATAACTTGTTAGGGTTGAATGGTGATGTCATAAGTCCAAAACCTTTGAATTTTTGGTAAATTAGGGTTTGTTGTGTTATGTGTTGAAACCCTAGAGTTTGGTAGGGTTTATGAGCAAGACCCTTATTTAGATAATGCCTTAGGAATGAAACCATAGGAATATGTTTGTCCATCTAATCAAATATGTTATATGTCTGAATGTGTTTGTGTCATTGGGTTTGACTAACTTATGTTATTCTTGTGCATGATGATGGAATCCTAGATATATGTGTTGACCTAATTATTGGTGCTCATAAGTCTTGGTGTTTGGAACTAAGCCCTAGTTGAATTTTGATACCCTAGGATGATAGTGTTTGTGAATTCTATGGTTTTGTAACTAAACCTCACCAGAAGTTCAATTATCTAATATATGATGACAATTTATGAAAGATTTTTGAAATCTAAAATTGAGTTGTGATTGGTTTTTACTGTTGAAGCTTAAAGGCTCATGTATGAAATACAAGGTTTGCACTAAATCCTAGTAATAAATCTAACATATGAATTATGAAAGTTGTTATATGCATTTTATACTTGTTTGAATTTTTTATAGGGTTTTCTATGTGAAAGAATTTTTCATATCGTTGAAAGAGATATTGAAGTCCTAGATATAATGAGATTGATATCTTGATTGAGTTTTTGATGTGATTTAGGGTTTGTAACAAAACTTGTGCAAGAAGTTGAAGTATTGAAGTAAAGTATCTTGCTAATTATGTTGATAAAGTCTAATGCTTCCATAATTATATGATTTTGATATGGTTAACTTCATGCTTCTATATTTTTGGTTGTACCGACTATCTAAGTTGTGCGAGTACATAATCTTCAAGATGGTGAAGATGTTCATAAGTAAAGCATGATAAAGGTAGATATATAAATGATGATGGTCAAGATGACTCTGATAAGAAGGATGGAAGCCATGAAAGATTATCCATGTCATAGAAGGAAGTTGATATCCCTAAGTTAAGAGGGAGCCTGGATAAAATCTCCCTAAATAAGAGGGAGGGAATATTATGGCATAATAGATACCTTGAAAGAAGAAATTGGAGAATGAAATTTCGGGTGTTGCTGAAAGAATGAAAGCAATATCTAGTTGTAGAATATGTTTCTACATGGGAAGTAGGAAAGAAATTTGTACAGTTAAGGAATCTTTTGTCAAGATTCATTTGAAAGTCCTACTTTGACAAAAGAGAAGAAAAATCAAGATGTATGAAAGACCCAGGAGTTTTCTATT
>CM076577.1:1444027991-1444222802 GCA_034641835.2 Pinus albicaulis | reverse complement strand
TTACAGCAAAATTTTGAATCCGGGCACTAAGGAGTGCTGGTCTCTCTCTGTGTCAACAATTTCACTCAATACAGGCTTCTACTCAAACCAAGGAAGTCTACTTTATTTTCTTCTTTCTGATTCATTTATCAAATTCTTGGAAATTGATTAATGAATGTATTTTACCATCCTTATGTAAACCCCGACCAATAGAGCCTTTTGTAATTTTTTTTATTTCACGCTCAAGACTATAATATATATACTTTGTATTATAACCTTGGTCCCTTGTTTATAGAGCCCTTAATATATATTTGGAGCCTTCCCTTTGTATATTTTATCGAATGTATTAGCTCGACTCACAACTTAACCCACTGTCTAAGGTTTGAACATAATATAACAAAACGCTTTCATACTCTGACCTTATCACTTAACGTTAAACCAATGGTTCAACGACTTTAAACATATGCACAACGCTTATAACATTCGACCATGGATTATAACATTAACACAACATTCATATTGTATGGTGGTTCATGGGCCCCACACATCCATCGTAATTAAACAGTGTTAAATCAACACAAAAATGTCGGTCTTTACCTGGAGTTAACTTCTGTGTAGTTGAACGCGCGATTATCGTCAAATCTCTTGGCCTCCAGATCGGACGACGTACAACAATATCGCGTTATTTTTCCCGTCGGACCTTAACACGTCAAAAACACGTGATGGGGGTAGTATTACCCCAGTGACATGGCAACATATAATAGGATCACGTTGTTTTTGAATGGTTTCACTCTGGGCCAAAGGCAGCGCGACGTGAGTGGTAATGGGTTCTGAAACCCACTCTGGGATTAGAACAGTGCATGACCAGATTTTTACTATGGTTAACGCATTTCTTTGTAAAAACTTCGTCTCATTAACTCCGGGTCTAGCCTCAAACAATATCGCTCGACTAACGATGAAACAAGTTAATTTATTCAATGGGCAGGGTTTGCCGCCTTCAACAGAGTTCAATGTTCTTTGGGCAAACGAAGTATGGCAGGTTTTCACTCCTATAAAGCTTTGTTCCAACACACAGAGCTCGACACCTTATACAAAGGCTCAATATCCCTCACTTGGGCTGAGAACCACTACAAACTCACTCAACCAACGGATTCACTCTCGACCTCTTACAGGGGTTCTATATCAATTTGACACATTCAGATTAATTACTGAGAACCAGCACTCAAGCACAGACAGAGTGGGCTACAGGAGATTTAACACAGCAATTGTTCTTCTTCAATTTATGCACAGAGTTCTCAATTCAAAAGAATCATTCTTCGGAGAATGTTGATACATACACACAGATAGGCAATAAGGCTAATTCTTATTCAACAGAGAATACAGTTTCTTAATTCAATCTTTCGCTGTCAAAATCTCCCCTTTCACTGTGTCCGAGGTTACAATATATATTTCATTGTATCACTCCTCAGTTCCTCTCTGAGGACCATTTTTATTTTAAACATAAAAGCCTAATTACATAATTTCTGACAACAGAAACTGGACAGATGAACAAAACCAAAACTATTCGACTTCTACAGCTATTGAACTACTCCTAACCGCAACAAATAGCTAAGGTGTTGACACCTTGCTGTTACAAATTTAAATAATTGTGAACCCTTCTAGCCACAACATGTGGACAATCCTCCTACATTGCTGGCTAGTTTCTAATGCCCCTACATCACTTTTTCTCTGATACCATTGTAGAGTGCTAGGGTAATTTTTCCCGAGGGTTTCTCACACAATTAGGTATTTTTCAACACTTTCCTCTTAACAATTCACCAGGTAACAACTTTATTAGAGCCATAGTCAATAATTCATAAGATAACACTTCAATACAGAATATGTTTCCCAGTCAACAATGTAACGAACAATTCATTTTAGTCCCAAAGTTTCAATCTTAACTGAGTTTGAGCAACCAGATAATATAATTAATCATGCAGTCTATAATCACATAGAAATTTGATACTTTTAATGTCTCAGCTACACTATATAATACAACTATCTAAAATGCTAAAAATCAGATCATGTTCTAAAATGCTAAAAATCAGATCCTCTAGATCTTGCTGGAATCTTGTGCAGGATCACCATTCAGTTGTGCTTTAGGGACAACTCCATTGGCATGCTACACTTCTTGGTGACTCATGTCTTTGAGTTTAGCACAGGTATGATTAATTCACTCTGGCCTCTACAATGTAGCTTGTACCACAGTGTACCCTTCAAGACTCTACGTTCCGCTACAGGACCCTCCTCTTATAGCAAGAATTCTAAGGCTTCGTCCTGAGGTGTGCTAGATTTATGCGAGGGTCATCCATTTGAATCTTCCAAACTCTCTGACGTTCACTCATGCAATCTGACACAACTTCATATTTTATTTCATGCATATGTGTTCGAGTTTAGAATTATAGATTAGCACATGGTTAATTGCTGCAAAGTGTTGATTGTGGTACTGTACAGTTACAGTAGCAATGGCTTTTTGTTTTGAAAGGAAATCCTTGTCTAATCCCCTCTCCTTCCTCGACACATCTGGATAGAGGGCAGTTATTCTGAGTTAGTTAATTTGATTTGAACCCATGATCAATGCCTTCCCCATCGGAACTATGCCTTGGGTGGATGTTCAACCAATTTTGCTAACTTTTGGATCTTATAGTGTTTGTTGATAGATACATATCCATAAGGTTTTTTACTCCATATGACCACGGCCTTGACTGTTAGAAGAAATGGACTTCCTCCATTTTGTGTTACCACCAATGATATATGGCAGGTTCCTTTGAGCATTGGTCACTCCCTGTAGGATATCATCCACCGATGGATCAGTCCATTCACAGTGGTTGATGAAGCTGAGGGCAAGCCCATATCTGAGCCTCCTTGTTTGTCCCTACAGCAGGCCTTGACATCCTCTTCGTCTTCTCTGTTTTACTAAGCACTTATATTTCCAGTCTCAATCATCTTTATTGTCCATGCACATTCTCTTCTCTTACACTCTCTCATAACTAGACATTTAGCAATTAGTTTCTTGTTTGCTTGTAGACCTTAATATTTTTATGCTTTCAGCATTGTTCGAGGAGATGCTTTTACACTTCTACTTTGTACCTGAACTAGATGTGCTATCTTAGTCCATTTTACCTACTTTTGTGGTCATTTGATGGACATTATTACAATTATCTTGTATTATTTTACATGGCAGCATTTTTTAAGTGTTTTTCTTATGCAATAGCTGGTGGAGATGTAGGAAACTTTTATTATTTAACTACAGGTGGTGGAACTGAAACAATTGATCTTTTTTTCTTGTTTTTTTTCATATAACTGGCATCCTTTAACAACACAACAGTTATGGCATAAACACTTATTTTCTGTATGGCTAAATTTTTGGTGTGCTTGTACAGTCCTGCATATTTCTAACTATATAGCACATGCAAATATGTTTTCAAATGAAGTATTTCCCCCAATGGAACTCATGGGATTTTTATATACACATCTAGACGAATAATTTTATTTGTGTGTGTGCGTAGGCGCTAATCTACCTAAATTAGGGGTTTGGGTTTTGATCCCTAGCTGGAACTTGTATTACCTGCACTATTTGATCATTGTTCTATTTTGATCATTGTTCTGTTACATAAGTTAAGTGTCCAGCTAATGGGAGCAATGGCTTACTATGCACCTCAAAAGCTATCACAATGTCTTCCAAAAATTGTTCCTAAACTGACTGAGGTTTGGATCAATGAAGAAATATTGAAGTAAACTTTGAGATTGCTTAGGGTTCTAAACTATCACAATCTTTTTTTTACCTCATTATCTTATTCTTTTGGTTCAGTGATATAATTCTTTGTCATGGACATTGCAGATTTTAATAGACACACCCAAAGGTTCAATCCACTGCTCAGATGGATTTACAGCAGGTAACATGCCTTGTATCCGAGTGTCAATTCCAATCATCTCTATTTTGTTCAATATTTATTGCTTATTCTTCTATTCAAATAATTGTTATTTGACTGGTGCTAACTGCATCAACAGGTTGGCAGTGTAATCAAGAACCCTAAAATATCTGCACTAGTTTCAACATTACTCTTGAGTATCTCAGATCCAATTGAATACACAAAGCATTCCCTTGACATTCTTCTGCAGGTATTTTTTAAAGTTTGGTGTCAGGCCTTCTATACCATTTTTTGTGAGATTTGATGTTGTTTATTAATTACCAACATCTTGTATTCCTTTATCTCTTACCATCATTGCAGACAACGTTTGTTAATACTATTGATGCTCCATCACTAGCATTGTTGGTGCCTATAGTCCACCGCGGTCTTAGGGAAAGAAGTGCAGATACTAAAAAGAAAGCAGCCCAGATTGTTGGAAACATGTGTTCTTTGGTAACATAGCCAAAGGATATATGCTACCATATATAAGCTTGATGCTTCTTGAAGTGAAGAAGGTATTGGTAGAATCTTTTTCCCTGTATGTGTCTCTGCCTCCTGTGTACATCCCGACCTCTGAAAACAACCCAGAAGACTTTGAATGATTTTGTGTAGGCCGAGAAATGTTTGAAAGGCTTGCTTGTAGTGTTAATATTTTAATTTTTCCTATGCTCTATGGTAGAAAGAACGTATTTTCTTTAGTAGTACAAACTTCTAGAATCTTAAGTGACTGCTTAAACACCAAAAGCTGTCATTATATTTTTTCCCTTCGAATGAGAATATAAATTGTTAGCCTTAAAGGAGATTGGATTCCAACCACTTCTGTATTTTAGAAGCTTATATACATTTTTTTTAATACAGATATATTGCAGGATTTTCCCTTTACTAATATTGGAACTATGGCATCTGGATAACAAGTTGAGCAAGCACATTTGATAAAAACGAATTTTGTTAGTCCAACTCCTTCAAAAAGCAATACCCTTGGGAAATAGAATAAACGTGTTAGGGTGTTCTCATCAATGCCAAGCCATCACAGCTTATTACATTTTGATATAACATTCTAGTGATTATTGGGTAATGAAGGTAGGTGTTACTAAGAATTTTAGGTGCAATTTCTTTAAATTTCTCAAGCTTTTGCCTTGAAAGTTGAACTCTTGAGCATGCATTTCATCCTTGCCTCAGCTCTGTCTGGCAGAGCAAACTAAAAATGTAATGGCAGACATGTTTGTTCAAGTGAAGCCTGGCCATATAGAACTACCACCTTTATGGACTCTACAAGAGGATTGCCTTTTTTTGTTTCAATTAAAGTTTCATTTTTTTCATCAGGCAATACAAACTCTTATCAAATTGCAAGGTGTAATTCCAATCTAACTAAGATGGGGCGGACAACATGCCATGAACATCCAATTCAAAAGTGCTTGTTAGGGTTTAAGTAGCTTACAGTTCTTGTTCCTGACATTAGTTTTTGAAATATCAATTTGCTAAACTATTTTAACCCAATTTTCTCTTGATTTTATGGAAATTGGGTGTTTGGATCTAGAAAATTTAATCTCTATTATTTTGGCTTCTCTTAGTATGAATACAATTTAAATTTGTAAAACCCATTACAGTAAGTAATCAAGTGTTCACTGGAGAAGCAATACCCAGTTTCAATGATCCAGGTGGATATCGGTGGCCTCCCACCTATTCCATTTGGACCCGCAGCATCAATTCTTTCAGTTTTTCAGCTTCAGCACAGCTTACTATTTATAGCAGGTTTTCGGGTCCTGCACAACCGGAGCCGTTTTGGGACATTAATAATCCAGGTGGATATTGGTGGCCACCCATCGAGTCCATTTGAACCCCCACCATCAGTTATTTCAGTTTGTAAGTTTCGGCACAACTTACTATTTTTAGCAGTTTTTCGGGTCTTAAACTTCCGGAGCTGTTTTGAGGCCCTAAACGACGTTTTTTGGGAAAACGGAGAGCAACATGGGTCCATGGACTGATGTTTCTCGTTCAAAATTTTTACTCCTCGGACAGATCTTTCTAACGAGCTATTGAGCACATCAAACGGAGATCGGATGCTAAAGTTATGTCCCCGGGAAGTTGAACCACCAATTTACCCAAACGGGGCCCACAGTTTTGGTGCTTCATCTCCTACGGTTAGGGTTTTGGACATTTTGGATTCTACATTGTTTCTCAACAATAAAGAGGCCCTCGAGCCTCATTGTAAGACAGTTCAGGGGGCTGGGAGCCGACACATCTCTTCTCAAAGATAAGCGCGACCAGTGCCCTAGCTCGCCACATCTCTATCATGTCTGCATTGTAACACAGTTCAGGGGCTGGTAGCTCGCCACATCTCTTCTCAGGGATACGATGCTAGTACCCTAGATCATCTATTTCCATTATGTCTGTAATAGGCCTGCGAGCCTCAATGTAACACAGTTTAGAGGCCTGCGTACGCTACATCTCTTCTCAGAGATACGCTACTAGCACCCTAGCTTGTTTCCATTATGTTTGTAAGCTTATTGCAGTCATTCTTTTATTAATAAAATGAAGCATTATTTCCATTGCATCTCTGTATCTATGGTTATATCTGTATTTTGTTGCGTTCCTGCATAAATCCGGATCATTCAATACTCATGCTCTCCTCCAAAGTTATAAAGCCCGAGTATTAGGATTCATTAAGTTGGACATGGAAAGAATTTGATATGCAAGCTTTTAATGAGGATTAATCCGCAAGGGAACGAAGGTAAAGTTCCGCGTGAAGGATAATTTTAAATGGGTTTTATAACCATTTTATGTCATGTTTTAAAGTTTCATTTTTTTTTTTTAAATTGAAACCGTCGTCGGTATACCGACACATTGTAAGCGTCGCTCTTCCGACGCCTTATAAGCGTCGCTCTTCTGATGCTGTGAACGTTTTTCCTTTTCGTCGGTCTTGCGACGTTCCATTTTTTTTTTTAATTTTAAATGCCCATCGGTATTACGATAGTTCTTCCTAGCGTCAGTGTTGCGACGCCTCTGCAAAGCGTCGGTATTGCGACACTTTTGGAAAGTGTCGGTATTGCGACACTTTAATAAGCGTCGGAAGCGCGACATTGAAAAACGTCAGACCACAAATCGTTGGAATTGCGACAATTTACAAACGTCGGACGAGGACATTCAAAACGTCGGACCGCATATCGTCAGAATTGCGACAGCTTACAAACGTTGGAAGAGTGACAGTCTACAAACGTCGGAAGAGCGACATTCAAAACATCAGACCGCATATTGTCGGAATTGCAACAGTTTACAAACGTCGGAAGAGCGACGGTTGGAAAACGTCGGAAGAGCGACAGTTGTTTGGAAACGTCAGAAAAGGTGTCGGAATTGTGACACATTGGAAAAGCGTCGGAATTGCGACGTAATGGCTAACCACGTTTTGTCCGGCCTCGAACTGTCGCTCTTGTGACGACTATGTGTCGGAATAGCGACGAAGTGGCTGTCGGAAATTGGGCCAAATTTTCTAGTGCACACTAGTGTAAGTGCAAACATGTTGCTTCCGGATGCCAATTTCACTGTTTCTTGTTGCAAACTTCAACACTCCCTCTCAACAAGAAAGGAATGTCCTTGCATGTGACATGCACCTCTTGCATTTGACATGCAACCCTTGCATGTGACATGAAACTCTAGCATGCAACACTTCTCTAGTGTTTCTCGCACGTGCAACCTCTGCATGCAACACTTCTAAAACTGAATAGCCTCCAAACAACTAAATCAGTACAATGCATCTGTCATCAGAGTCTTCTGACTGCTGCTAGCTACTGCACATGTCTATTGGATTCTCTGCGTTGTTAACATCTGCATCCATGCACTCTGCATTGTTTCCAACTCTAATATGTGCTCCAGTATCTGACACCTGTCACTCTGATTTATGTCCTCCTGACATCTGACTACATCAATCTAATTGATCCTGCTAGCAGAAATTTAGGGGAGTGCACGTCGTCATTAATTCCTCTGCCTCCAGCATTAACGCTCGTCCAAATTGCAAGCCCTCACACTATTTCATGGCACCCATCTCCATTTCTCCCGCATTATCCTCCTGCAGCCTAAGTCTTTCTGTTCATTCCGCCAATTGCAGCATTAAGCTCCTATGTGCCCATTCTTCGCTTGCTCCGTTGCCTCAGGCCTCCTGCCACCCTTCTGCCTCCCCCCTTGCACCAGCTCCCTCCTACAACGATATGTCGTGGATGCATAGGATGAGGTGTCATAGGGACTGTGGCAGAGGCTATTCCTCTCACCCTCCCATTTCCATTCATGAGGAATGTTCCCCCCCCTTCCGGAGGATAATCCGGCCGCCTACCAGCTCCATTACGATTCCTCTGGCTCTATGGACTGCCCTCTTGTCACTGCAACCCTCACTGTGCTTTTCAGGACGTTCCGTGCAGCTTTGCTGGCTCTGGCATGCGAAAGCGTCTCAGGAAGTCCACCATTTCCCCGTCTCCCCCTCAGAGGTGTTTCTTGTCAAAACAATCGTTCTTCCAGCAGTGAAGGCAGCGACATCCCAACAACAGATGACAAGGAAGAAGGTGTGCATTCAGCCACTAAACCTAAGCCCACAGTGCAGCCGTCAAAGAAAGATGAGGACTCCTCGGATGACTACAGGTGCCTCATCATAGAAGAGTCTCCTCCTCATGAAAAGTATCATGTCACGCTGTCTCAGAATCCATGTCGAGAGGTTACCTCCCTCAATGAGGATTTACCTTTTTGCTTTCATGTTTTTCTTGAACAATTCGATAATAAATAAATCAAATAGTTTAATAATAGAATGGAACTAGCCGTTATTAATTAATTAAAAAGCATAATACATAATTAAAAATTGATAAATAAATTTTAAAAAGTCAAACTAGCCGTTTTCCTAACGACTAGTTTAACCATCTCTACATCTATTTATACTTATTGACTTGATCTGATCTCTCACCTAGTCCTGATGATGAACCACACTGGTTGGTTAGAAACGCGTTGACAATGTTCCATTGCATGTGATTATTACCGAAAGAGTTTTTACAATATTTTGGATACTTTTTGTAAATGCTGGTTTTCCCACTCATGGCAGCAAACTTTGGACTGGTTTCCCTAACTGGGGCAGTCTCCTTTTTGTTTTTTTGAACTCTACTCCTGTCGAAATTAGCTAGCATAGCAACTTTGGCGGGAAAGCTATAATAGTCTCGTTTAAAAAAGAAAAAAGAAAAAAGTCATATTAATATTAATGAGAGACTAATTTATTAATAATTCTATAATGTAACTATATATTAAATTATAATACTATGTCATATAAGAATATTTATATAATTTAATAATATATTATTCATTATGTAGTATATATGAGAATGTTTATATAATTAATACTATAATATATAATTTATATGATAAAAGCTAGACATATATTAATTGAGCTTTTAAATGTAATATAATTTTTATTTTATTATTCATGTTAAGAAGGGGAAATCAATTCTTATTCATCTATTCTTTATTGAAGGAATGTTTAGTTTCTCCAATATAGCCCTTTTTTTCTTCAAAAAGACAGACTCTAATATAGCATTAAGGAATGTTTAGTTTCTCCAATATAGCCATTTTTTTTTCCAGAAAGACAGATTCTAATATAGCATTTACCACAAGAACAATCTACCTTATAAAAAATGATATAGAAACCAATAAAAATTGGTTGCTCCTTTTTAACATGAATAATAAAAATAAAAATTATATAGTATATTTTAAAGCTCAATTAATATATAGCTAATTTTTTTAATATAAACTATATATTATAATATTAATTATATAAACATTTTCATATATAATACATCAAACACTTTATATTATTAAATTATATAAACATTCTCACATATAATATATACCATATAATTTATAATATCTTGTTACATTATAAATTATTAATAAATTATTATTTTTTTAATATAGCCCTTATTAATATATATATATATATATATATATATATATATATATATATATATATATATATATAATTTTTTTTTTTTTTTGTTGGCCATTTAAGGTTTGAATGACATATATTTTATATATTTATTATTCTTTATGCTCTTCACACTTAGTTAAGTTTTGAAAATAGATTCGGGTAAAGGTTTTGAAACGTCGACTATGAGCACTGGATATGTGGGTATTCAATCAATTAGTTGGAGGTTTATCAAGAGGTTGGTCACCTCCAAATCTAGACCATATTTGCACCCAATTCCAGTGCCTAGGATCTCCATTATCGCATAGAGCTAATAATGATTTAATCACATTCACGAACTAGAAGGATGCTAATTGCTCACATGCTATGCAAGTTAATGGTTTTTCTTATATTCTCGTCCTGATGCAATTAAGTTTATGCACTAGGCTATGTGAGAGTTTAGTGTTTATTATTGTGTCAATCCATTTTAAATGTTAAGGAATAATGTAACTAAAATACCCTCCATTTTTTACATATTCTCTCAAACTTAGTTTAATGGCTTATTAGCGCGGAGATGTACAGAAAATTCAATTCTAACTTAAAATTATACTTTGAGGATGTGAAGAAGGAACTCACCTCCTGTTTTATCCACACAATGGTAATTACATATTTATTGTTCAATGCATATAATTTTACTAACATTAATTTAATAAACCCCACAAATCCCTATTTGATATTAGACTTTTAAATTAAAAAAAATATCATGCAAAAATATATATCCTTTACTTATTTAAAATTTGACCAAAACGTCCTTAAGTATAATTAGTAGCCAATTTTCCTCTAAAATTTTAAAGAATCACCTTCACATAATACTCATAAATACATTTTGTTTTATGAATGCTCTTGTAAATTTTATATTAACATAGACCTAAACTTCTATATGTATTAATTTATTATAAATATTATTTTTATATTAAAAACAAAATCAACATATATTATTAATATTATATAAAGAAATAAAATACTAAAATTTTTAAATAAAGTGATCTTTAATAAATAATATCTTCCTGTAACCCCAAAAAAACCAATAAAAGTGATATGAAATGAAAAAGGAAAAGGTATATTAAGAAAGAGGGACATCATAGATTCATAAGAACTTTTATGGATTATGGGGCTTGTGAATTTGGGTAATCGGAATATTCGAGAGAAGTTATAACATCACAACCTGTTTTAATATTTTTTTTTAATTTTAAATTTGTGTTAGGCACGATGAAGATAGTCAAATAAGACAAAGGTCTAATCAACTTAGGATAAGTTGAAAAAGAGAGAATAAGATAAAGGTCCAATCAATTATTTTTAAAATATAGTTTATGAAATAGAGTAGCTCTGGAATTTCAAATCTGATTTGTTTTTCAAATGAAATTTTGATGATTTCTTGAATTTTTCATGTTTTTTATTTTATGTTTTACATAAATTTGTGAATGTCGATTTTCTTTTATCTAGAAACTATTTTTCAACTATTTTTACATTTCAACTTTCTGTAATCTTCTTAGGAGAGTGTTTTAATTTTTTCTAAGTTAGCATTTGTGTTCGAGATAGTATACAATCATACTTTTAAAATTTTATAAGGCTTTTTAGCTTTTGGGGGTTAATAGTTTTGATTATGTACTTAAATTTTAACATGTGAAAGACACTAAAGAAGACTACATAGTTAGGATGATGAGGATTTGTTGACGGTGCTGGAAATCCATCAACTAAGGGGTCTTCCCGATTTGAAGTCTCAATTAGAACCCACACCATTTGGAGTAGGAGCCACATCTGGAATATCGACCTGGTTTCCATGTATTCTTATAGATTTTCCTTGACTCTAACTATTAGCAAGAGAGAGGAGTGCACATGCGTCTTCAAAAATCAAGGGGGGTGTGCCTAGTGAGTGTTTGATCGCATGTGTCTTTCACCACAGGGGGGAGGAAAAGTGAACCTCTAAGAGAGAGGTAGTAGTACCACCCTAGTAGAGACACACATGAATAAGAAGGATATGTACATTGTCAAGAAGAATAGTCCACATAAATGCAACGGTCATTGAAACCAATATGACAAGTTAGATCTATCTAATATCCTTTGGAATAGTCCACAAGGATGTGACAACGATAGAAATTACAACACATTCTCAATATGATAAGTACCAAAATAATTGAAATAGTTCAAATACATTAGCACAGAAGAAAGCAAGCATAAATTACATACATTCACAGAATAATATTACAAATTTCCATTATCCATGCATGAAGAATGTGTTGGCCCATAGGGCTTATGATATTAAGTGAAAGTTCCAAGACAGGTGTATACAATGAACACCACTAGCTCCAATAGTGGAGCATTGGAGTCACTCACCTCTCCTCAAAAGAACTAGCTTATCTCGTTAATGCCTTGCGGGAGGAGCCAACGTGGAAAGTTATTTTCTCATACAATGAGGGTGTATATATAACCAAGAGGCGATGCTTCACCTTCCTTATGACTCTTTGACTACCCTCATGACTGGTTTGGCTTCCTATGATTATTAGGGATCAGTATTTTAGCTAAAAATTCAAAATGCTCATAAATGCTTCATACTAGGACGAAAGCATAGAGTTCGTCACCAGGATTCCAACGTAACTCATTTCATCAAATTCTGAGTTCGTATGAGTGAGTTATGGTTTGTTGTTCGTTTTCCAAAACAAGTAAAAAATGGCAGAACAGGTACAAGGATGATTTGGCAGCGTAATTAGCAAAAAGGAATCTTTTGGAATATTCTTTAGATTTCCGCCAATGAAGCTGTGACAAGTGGCATGTTCTAATTCGCCAATTTGATCTATGTGGGGGTAAATTTTCTAATATTTTTAAAGGTGGAAATTATGTTTTTTTAATTATTTATTTATGATTTAATATTTTATATATATATATATATATATATATATATATATATAATATATTTTAAAACATATTATATATATATATATTAAGTATTAAGTTAAAACGGTGAATTCCAACCATAATTCAAGACTAAATCCACGTATATCATAGTTCAACATATATCAAATGTACAATTTATAAGGTTTGAAATCCGTAAATGTGCAATGTATAAAGGCCGTTTAAAATTAATGCCAAGGTCGAATTCAACCATAATTCAAGACCAAATCCACGTATATCATAGTTCGACATATATCAAATGTGCAATTTATAAGGTTTGAAAATGTGCAATGTATAAAGGCCGTTGAAAATTAATGCCAATGTCGAATTCAACCATAATTCAAGACCAAATCCACGTATATCATAGTTCAACATATATCAAATGTGCAATTTATAAAGTTTGAAAATCCGCAAATGTGCAATGTATATAGGCCGTTTAAAATTAATACCAAGGTCGTATATATGGTGGTAAGATATTTGTTTAGGAGCGGGGTCGGGGTTTCAACCCCGGACATCTGCTCCACCATGGTCGTGCCCTACCAATGGGCCGCAAGCCTTATTTATTAAAACCTTGCTGCTGAAATTTGTTGTAAACCTTGCGAATGGGTCCTGTGGAGTTTAATATGGAGTTATCCCATATTTAATATGCTAATCCACAGTTAATGTAACGATTTGCGCTAAGTGCACTTGTTGATTAAGAACGCTTATTTTTTGTTTAATTTGCGCTTATCTTAGTGTTAAGCACAGATTAATTTGGCGGAAATTTAGGGGAGTGCGCTAAACTTGGCGGCATTGCTATTTTTAAATTTTAATTGACAATCTTCCAAAACTGGTGGAGAAATTGGGGCAAATGCAGTTTTTGCCATAACTGAGACAATTTTCACTCAAATAGAGCTCATAAATAGGCACTCTTGGCTAATTGACATGCTAAAAACTCAATGACGCAGGTTGCAAAGGCAAAAAAGGTCATCTATATTTTTTTTGTGCATTTGAATATTTTTTAAGGCGAGGGCCACTAGGTGTTGGAGGCATTGCTAGAGCATCCAGAATCCAAATTGAGCAAACAAACAGTCATTCTTGGTAGATTTTGAGGTTTTAAACTCATTGGAATATGTTCCAATAGAATTTGAAGCTTGTAACAACAATTTGAGCACACTTGAAGCTAATACGAAAACACACACTGTGAAGCTGGACCAAGGAGATGTAGCCCAGGAGGGGTGAACTCCTTCAACAAAATTCTGTGTATTGAGCTCTATTATGTGTGTTTGTTGTGTTTATATTTGTTGTTGTTCAGTCATTTAAGATTATGCTTTTAATTATATGACAAACACTAAATCTCACCAAGTAAATGGAATTGACAATCACATGCTCATGGACAAACTCTTGATGAATAAGCAAACCAAAGTAAAGAGAATTTTATATCTGGAAATGGTACTAGCACAAAAATAACTAGAAATCATTTCATATCATATGACTTTACAACTTACATGAATCTTCATATTCTGAATGTTTACATTAAACTTCCACTTTACAATTCATTTTGAATGAAAAATTGTATGGTCCACAATAATGATGCGGCATATGACAACTCATGACATGATGTGACATGACACTGTGGACATGGACTTCTTGATGATGTGGCAATGTCACTCCACTGCTTTTTCTATGTCTTTAGTGTCTTCAATTCACCTCCACATGGTTTGGGGATAGGGGATCTTCAATGATCTCATGTCTCTGGAGGTGATCGCAAATTAGTGTCCCTTTTCTTTCTCTCGATCCATCAGCTTGCATTCTCAACTCAAAGGTGTCTCTCAATGTTTTCCTCTTCTATCTCCTCCTTCATCGTCTTTCCATGAACTGATAGAGTACTTGTTCCTGCAATTCATTCATAACGAGACGACATCAATCTGAAAACCCCTATCCTAATATGTTGCATTTTGATCCATAAATTGAGCCCGAAACAACTGACAAGCTGGGAAGCAAGGCTCAGTGACTGTGCAGTTGCGCATTTCAAGAAGGCAAGGGGAATCCTTGAGCCTTGAGACTGTGGAGTGCGCAGTTCACGCTGACTTGAGGAACAAGATTGTGCAATTTTCGGAGACAATTGGACAGGTTGAAGGGATGGGCACTGAGAGAGCTTGTTGTGCAGTTCTGGAAGTTAAGGAAGGTCGGGCTATTGTGTAGCTATGCAGTTCATACCCATCAAGTTGGCCTACCTTTGCTGGTGTTTCTAACTTAAGATAGGTACCGTACATTTTGATCAGTTAAATCCAAAATTGGACATCAAAATGATAGGTTGTCGATCTATAACACACGTCAGGTTTGATGTGGAAAAATTTCCACCAACTGTCAAATACGCTCTAGAATACAAAATATGTCCTATAGGATGTCAAATTCTAGGCTTGAAGAAGAGCACACTCGAATAAGATAAGATTCTAAACAACTACCCTTTAAAATATAATTTATACAATTAATACGTTTGTACCAATCAATTTTTTTACTTTCAAACAATACTTTAGAGTAAGTGGGCCAGAATCAATAGTTAGTATGAGATTATGTTAAATATATCCATTTAAGTTTTTGATTCATGATTAAAGTTTTTGATTCGTTAGTAGGAAGGGATTTTTCTATAGGGGAAGAAATGAATATATTTAAGGCTTTAGATATATAAGTTTTTAGATTTTTATTTGGAAGAAATATTTTCATTATAATTTATGTTTAAATTTTATCTTTTATAAAAAAATTATGGATGAAAGTTTATATTGGAAATTGTTTGTTGTTATTTATATTTTTATAAATGTTATTTATTATTATATTGTAGGCGTGGTCTATATTGGACTTGGATTTAAGGAATTTTGATTTTTAAATAAATGAGTGGACAAGATTTGACTTCAAAAGAATATTCTTTGTCTAATACATCACCTAATGGATAATATGAAAAATATTTAAACACAATTTCAGTTTTGACTCAAAAAATAACACATTTAATTTAAAAATCATTTATTTGACCACCTTTTAACCACATTGTGCAATTGGAGCACTTCGTTAGATTATCGTTGGGTTTTGACTCGGACAATTCGAACGCTTTGTTTCACTGCGTTTTGAATATTAAACGACTTAACAAGTTACGAGGAATTCAACGTAGATCATCAATGTTTACCCTAGCGTGGTTGTAAAGTTTTACTAACGCTTACCCTAGTTCATCGACGTTTAGTAAGTGTTACTAAGCGTTAGTTCATCAATGTTTACTAATGAGTAGTTCATCAATGTTAGAATTTAGCGTGGTTTTTCTAGTGTAGAATTTGATTGTATGTGTTTTAAGCTCACTCACTAGACATAGATACACGGGACATGAAGGACACGAGGATTCGAGTTTCAGACATAGACACGTTGACCCCCCGGAACAGGACACGTTATATATATATATATATATATATACTAAAAATTAGATATTTTTTACACAAATTCTCATTCATGATACATATTCATTGATTCAAACATAGATCTTTATCTAGATGTAAGTTTTACAAAGTAACATTATTCATACAAATACAATTGTGACATATTCATCAATGATGCAATAAGAAAAAGACAAGATACTACAATTTTCTCATTAAGTCATCAAAATCAAAATTTGTTACATAGGTAGTAGAAATGCTAATGACAAATAGAAATAGCAAATACAAAACAACTACAAGCCTCAATAAAGTAGGTAGCTCATTAGTCATCAATCCTCATCATCGAAATCAACATCTCTATCATCATCATGGTCACGATTGCTCTCCTCCATTGAATCCTCCTCCTCTGATGCCTGGCCCTTACACTGTTGTGACATATTTCCTCAAGGGATATTTGTTATCTTGAGGTTGTTGTCTTCCCTCAACATTTGAAGTTGTTGTTGCAACCCCACATCCAATAGAGGGAACACTTGCAGACCCTAATGAAATTGGAACAAGAGGGGCATCTCCAATGGGGACATTCTTCCCCTTCCCTACTGCCCTTGATTGAGCCATGAATGATGTAAAAAAATAAAAATAAAAAATTTCACAAATTTGTAAAAAAAATGTGCATGCAAACTGATGTAATAAAAATGCAAAAAAATAGAGACAAAATGCACTTACCTGTTGCTTGAATCGCCTCCAAAATTCCCCCATACACTTTTCTCTTCGCTCCCACATGCCCATAACAAACCGACATCAAGAGAAAGTTAAATGTGAAGTTGAAATGGGAAAAAACGACCCTTTATGGGTTGCGTGGCACTCATAAACGCCGGATAGGTGTCCTAGAATAAAGACATGATCAGAACACGATGGTGTCCTGATGGGACACGGCTAGAGCACACGTGTCCCACCGAATCATGTCTGATTCGACCGATTCGGAACACGACAGGGTTGAGGAACAAATCTAGTTTCATAGGTTTTAAGTTTGGATTTTATGAAAAAAAAATGAAAGATTTATATTTATTTAATTTAATAATAAATTCAATTCTTAACATATGATTTCATATATATATATATATATATATATATATATAGAGAGAGAGAGAGAGAGAGAGAGAGAGAGAGATTAACAGATTAAATATATTTAGCGAGTTTATATGACTTTTTTGTATTAATGTTTAATAAATATTTAAATAAAATTTGAATTCCATGAGGACGGAGTCATTATACATTCAAATAAGTTGTCACTTACGGTTTATGTTTAAATGTGGTTGTTATCTATTATTATCTAATTTTCAGGTCATGGCCAAGCCAACCACCAAATTGGTGTATGAGACCCCATTGTTTGTGGGACAAGGGACCCACCTCCACGCAATGATTTAAGGCATACATACTCTACCCCCTTTGATTTTGAACTTGTGACCTCTTAAGAGAAACACATGCTCTTAACCATTAAGCCCACTCAAGTTAATTAATTTTCCATGTATTAAAAAGTACAAAAATGAAATTAGAATTAACAAAAAGAATTATATATATGGGTGATCATCTCTAAGATTTACACATGCATAAACTTACGTAAGTGGAGAAGTGGAATTGAAACCACTGGAATAAATCACCTAGCATCAATTGTCACTTTTGTGAGTTGCAGTTGTTATCCTATACTTCCTAACAAAGTCAACTATCTCAATGACTTTTTAATTCTCCTTTCAAAATGAATTATGGAGATTCACATGATAATTTAATAATGTAGTGCTTAAACATGTTTTGATTTGGACATTTTTCAATTATTTTTACTAAAAATCTAATTAAATTATTAAAAAAATTGCTAAAATAGTAAATATTAATGTCTTAAATTGTAAAAATAATAATAATAATAAATAAATTAATTAAAATTAAAATAATTTTAAGATACTAAATATATTTTTATTTTCCATTTTAAAAAAATTATGAATTTTGGAAATTTTCTTAAATCAAATTCAAAAATAATAATCCAAAAAGCTCAATTTATAAAATCTTTAGACTTTTACATTTAATAATAAAAACTTAATTTGATTAACAATTCAGAATGATTTAAAATTAGTTACAAACTTTAAATAGTTACCATTTAAATTTACTTATACAACATAATATTAGTATAAAACTTCACCCTATTGTGATTCAAAATTAAACAAAACCACTGAAAATATTCTTCCTTCATACGTAGGCATTAAACCATAATAAATCTGAAAGTGATTCAAAAATAACCCAAAAAAAAAAGCAAAACAAAACGTCGGAATATTTAATAAATTTAATGTAACGTGACCTTGCAAATTGACTTCTGCTGAATATTCTCCACAGCCCCTGCCACCACGTTGCACGGGTCCCATCAAACAACTGTTCTCATTATACAAAAAGCACATTTCCAAACGCGTAACAACAGAAAATGCAGAATCGCCATACGTGGAGGGCCGTCGAGATGGACAATATTGCTTCCACCAGTTTTAGCGGCATCGGGTAAAATTTATCGCCAAATTAATGTGCGATTATGTCGGTGCCACTATGTTGAGTCTGTCGGCGCTGTTTTTTAAAAGACAACTTTGGTTTAAAAAACCGTGTCGGTGTATGACGGCTGCGTAAAGTTAGGCGATACATATTTCATTTTTCTCAGCGGTGTAAATTTAAATCTAATGGTGGGCATATAGTGTCTAATTGTATGAATTAGTTTATGGTTTGGAAAATAATGGTCGTCGTAAAGTCAAGATGTATGATTTTTTCTGTTAATAAATAATTACGATAAAGGTGATATTTATCTAATAATATCATTCATTTATTTATTCTCTAATGGGATGATCTCACGGCATCGAATTAGGCATTGGAAAAATGTATGGCATCCCATTTATATATGTGTTTTTTTGTGGAGTAATTATTAGCATGAAGAAAGTTTGTTTGTGAGGGAGGTGGCAGACTTCGGAGCGAGAGCTAGGCTTTATACTTTGCTCT
The DNA here is from genome assembly GCA_034641835.2 of Pinus albicaulis. Lineage (NCBI taxonomy): Eukaryota > Viridiplantae > Streptophyta > Pinopsida > Pinales > Pinaceae > Pinus > Pinus albicaulis. The sequence continues at coordinate 1,444,203,576 of CM076577.1, read as the reverse complement.
GCATGGTCGCACGTGGCATGCCCTAGGTTCGCACCATAGGAGCCACCAACTCGCGTCTTATTGTATTAACTGTCGGGTGATAGGAGTGAAGAGTTTTCTATGTGTCATCGTTTTTGTTAATGCAATTCATTTCTTGTGTTCAATGATGGAGCGTCTCCCCCATGGCAGATTGGATATCGCAAGGAATTGCCTTGATAGAGATAGATCGTTCATTAATGACCTCACTCTAGGGCATTTGGGATCGTAGAAACTTGGTGTATGTAGCACACTTGGCTACTATCATGGGAATTTTAGAGGGCATGTTTTATTAATGGTATCTGTTGCCTCAGACTCATAGCTATTTATGTAAATACCATCATCGGTTTGAGGTGGCCAAAAAATCGCTATTATGGCTTCGATGTTCCTCAGTGGTAGTGTTCAAACTCTTGTTGGGTGATACCTCTTGTAAGTGTCACAGTAAACACAAATTTGGGAACATTGCTAACCTCTCCTTTTCACTTATTAGGATGGATTTCTCCTTTGTTGCAGTGTAGGATTGTATTGTATCAGATTTCACTTTATTGTTGGGAATCAAGTTTGTCATAGGGCTCTCAAGTTTGTTTCATATATGATGTCCATGTTTTTTGTGTTCGGTTGAATCCATATTTTTAATTGGTCGCTATTCTTCCCTTGGTGACTTCACAGACTTTCGACTTGGTGGGCATTTCTTTCAATTACCCGTGCTGGTATGCGGTGTTTGGTACCAAGGTACTTTCTAAGTTTGGTTATGAACGAGATTCCACCTCCTTTCACTCATTATCCCCTCATACGTCTCAATCCTTGTTACATTTGGTTATCCACGTATTCTAAGTCTCCAGTAAGTTGAAATTTTTTAAGGTCTTGGTTGTTAGAGTTATCAAGTCTTCTATTATCACACAGTTAATCTTACTTAAGGTGATTTGTGAGCGGAGATGTTGTGTCATTCTTCTGGGGTCGTTATTTCTTTTGGTCGTTACTTTTAACCTGCTAGTTTCTTTTCTACGGGCATCTCCTTATCCTATGGTCAGTAATCTAGTCCCTCAGTTAGTTCGATTGTTTGTTTTGGTCAGTCATCGTCTGGTCCCTCAGTTAGTTCGAGTGCTTGTTTTGTGTCTTGTTGGCACGACACTTGTGGCAATGCCACTTCGAAAAATGATTCCCAGCTGCAAAGAGGTGCTTCGGGGGCATCCTCTTCCAAACATTGCGCACTATTCGATTGGGAATCAGTGGCAAAATTTTTCAATCCGGCTCCTTTGGAGGTTCGAAAGGAGATTCTATGTTTGGAAGTAAGGAATTTTTTGGATCCTAAATACCATTCTGACTCAGAAATTGGTGGCAGTACTCTCAAATGGGTTCCCAAACCAGGGAAATTCTGGAAGAGAATACTGCATTTTCTCCACTCTATAACACTGCATCATCAAATGGAGACACTGCTCAACATGGCCATTCGAGACAGAAAATTACAAGTTATTTTCCGACCAAGAGGATATTAAGAGAATTCTTAGAGACATAACATATGACATGAATGATATAGTGTTCAGATTAAATCAAGTGGAACACTTCGTTGTTTCTGACTCAGGGACAAAATCAAATGACCATTAGGATGAGGACGTAGTGATCAAAACTCCACCTCTGAATAGTTTTCCACCAATGAAATCTACAAATTCAAACTCTTTGCCTCACTCTCCAATTATCATTTTGGACTAATACGCCCACTATGCCTACTCTCTACATACACTATGTTCATTTTCTACTTCTAGTTGTCGGTAGTTATTTACTGCTTTTTGTTTTCACTATACTTTTGTTCTATCGAGTGATGCCAATGGCTCCAAGATGTTTTTTTCTTATGGCAGTCATAGTTAGTTTGTTTTTAGATGTAAATCCAAAGTTTTTACATATGTATTCCTTGGCATAAGTGTTGTCTCAATAGTTTTTTGATCAGTTGTGTTTTTGGACATTTTGGGAGCTACTCACAATCTTCTAGTGTGAGCATGAAGGTTTATCTATGTAATATTTTTTGTTATCATTAGAAATCAACGGACGAAATTTACAAAAAAAAAATCATTCATTTATTTTTGTTATTATTATTATTGGTTCATAGATATCGGAGATCGGAAACTGCTTCATATATAGAAACTATCTGGTCATATCCACCTATAGGGATCAATTCTTGCCAGTTCATTAGTAGAGCCTAACCCCAAGAGCTTCGAGTAGAATTGGCCCCGTAACCTCCTATTAACAAGGTACTTTTAACAAGGACTCAACCAATTGAGCTAACCCTTGGGCTACTATTATAATTTATTATTTATTGAAGATAATAAAACTTATTATACTTTACTAGTTAATTAATAGTGAGTATAATTGTTATAATGGCAGAAGTGTCGTTAGACACATAATTTTATTAATAATGGAAAAGAAATTACATAAAAAGTTGCAGGAGTTTACAAACGTAAACTTCTATTAAATTTGCAATTAGGAGACTAACATATTTATAAGCTATATGTCCTAACTTAATTTGGTTATGGATCACTTGAAAAAATAACAAGTGTCCATTTACAATAAATGATCTTCTATCCAATCTACTAACTTTATTCCTATTTTAGAGCCTAAGATACGACTCAATTCTAGAGTCCTATCTTTGCTAACAATATTCTATTTCTAAGTGTCTCCTAATATTTATTAAATATTATAATTTAATAAACATTTTTATTAACTTTACGTTATTATATTTGGATCATATAACATTTCCCCCTGTAGTCCGAATGCATTACAACATATACCAAGTTCATCTCTAAACTTAGTAAATTTAATGCCGAAGTTTGGTGAAGATATAAGATGCGGTCTTAAAGGACAATAAATGTTATCATCATACAATAGGTGATCTGATATGATGATATTGGTGTCATACTTTACATCTTTGAATAGCTGGATTCTTGAGCTTTATTCTTTGGTGATTATTAAATGAATAATGGTAACCATTGGAGAAAGAGGAGAAATTTAAGTCTGTAAAAACTCGCAACTAAAAGAAAACACATCTTTGCTTCTGTTAAATGTCTTCTTCTCTTGTTGTTGTATTGTTACTGCAACTCGGCCATGGTGACATGTTCATTAAATATTGCAAATTGATGCCTATCATCATCATGACAAAGTGACGTAAAAAATCCTGATAAAATTTTTAGTCTTTTTGTAAAGAAGACCAAAATCTTTTGTTCCTTGGATATAACGAAGAACTCTTTTAGCTGCATTCCAGTGGATGTCTTGTGGTTCTTGCATAAAGCGGGAAAGAATACTGACGGCATAAGAAAGATATGGTCGAGTAGTTGTCAGATAAATCAAGCTACCAATCAACTGTCTATAAGTAGTGCTATCCACCATTTCCCCCCTTCAAATTTTGAAAGTTTTAAGTTTTGTTCCATAGGGGTGAGAACAGGCTTGCAATCCTGCATTCCAAATCGTTGAAGTATTTATGTTGCATGCTTACTCTGAGAAATGAAGATATGACATGGACATTGGAATACTTCAACTCCAAGATAGTAGTGAAGTAGTCCCAAATCTGTCATCTTAAAACTTGCATGTAACTCCTTTTTCACCTGTGCAATATGATCATCATTGTTTCCAGTGATAATCAAATCATCTACATACATAACCAAAATCACCATATTTTTACCTTGTTGGCGTACATACAAGGTATCATCAGATTCACTTCGTTGAAAACCAATTTTCCGAAGGTATTCATCCATTTCAGCATACCAAGCTCGGGGAGCTTGTTTTAACCCATATAAAGCCTTTATCAGTTTGCAAACTTTATGTTCCTGTCCTTCAATTCCAAAACCTGGTGGTTGTGTCATGTACACTTCTTCCTATAAATCACCATTGAGAAAAGCACTTTTTACATCCATTTGATGAAATTTCCATCCTTGTTGAGCTGCTAAGGCAAGTGTGAGTCGGATTGTGTTCCATTTAGCCATAGGAGCAAATGTTTCCTCATAATCTATCCCTTCCTGCTGCGCAAAACCTTTAGCAACAAGTCATGCTTTATACTTGTCAATTTCACCATTTTTCTTGTACTTAATGCAATAAACCCATTTGCATCCGATGGGTTTAACATGCTGAGGAAAATCAACAAGTTTCCAAGTGTTATTGTCTTGAACTGCCTGATATTCATCAACCATAGCCTGTTGCCATTCTTTATGTTTTACTGCCTCTCGGTATGTAGAAGGTTCAGTAAAATCATTTGCTATCAAGGCTCCTTCGTTTCTTTGTGATCCCCTTGTTCCTTTTTTATTCTGTTCATTAGACCTTACATCTTTCAAAATTTGAACTGCCCATTTTGGCAATTGAGGTTCACTGGTTTGGGATTGTGAAAAATCACCATCATTGTAAAGAGGGTTGATATAAACTGATGTTTGTTGATCAACCATAGGTTCTGGGGATGGAGAGTCATTGTCAGAAGAACTGTTGTTGCTAGGAGAGTTGGATGAACTGCTAGAAGACCCAGATGGCGCTGATGATGAAGACGGACTGGATGAATCATTTTCAGATGAAGGAAACTAAAGTTCATACCAATTTTGTGAATTTGGTTGACTTTGTAAATTTCTGTTTCTTTTATCACTTTTTGTTTCTAACTTTTGAAGAAGACTTTCAACTTCTTCAGCACTCTTACTCTCATTTTCATCAAAAATCACATCTTTGCTTACAATAAATTTCCCATTCGACAAAATTCGGTGCCCTTTCTTCTCATCAGAATACCCAATCATTGTGCACTTCAAGCTTCGTGCATCAAGCTTAGTTCATTTTTATTTCGGAACTTAGGCATAACAGACTGATCCAAAAACTCTGAGATGTTTTACCCAAGGTTTGAAGCCAAACCATGCTTCATAAGGCGTGATTCCGTCTAAAGAAGCAGTGGGAGATCTGTTCCTCAAGTAGACAATGGTATGAATTTCTTCAGCCCAATATAATGGACTTAACTTTTTGAAAGTTAACATAGATCGTGCCATTCCTAACAAGGTACGATTCATTCTTTCTACTACCCCATTTTTCTGCGGAGTGTAGACATTGGTAAGATGTCGTTTTATGCCATTATCCATGCAATACTTTTTGAATTCATTTGAAGTGAATTCTCCACCATTGTTAGTTCTAAGAGTGCCAATCTTCTCCTTTAATTCATTTTCAATAAACATTGCGTCTGACCGGATGATGAAGCTTAGTGGTAAGACATACTAAGTGAGCGCGAGCAGGTGCAGCGCAAAAAGTCTGTTTTTGAACATATGAGCATTTGTGATAAAAGTTTGGTATTTATTCTTGAAATGTTAGTCGTATTGGTAAACAGATATTTTTGGACCTATAGGTGGTCTATTTTAAATACTGTCTAAAATAAAATTAAATATTTACCATAATAATATTTGGACTCTAAACTCAGTTTACTCTTTGGTGTCAATTAAATATGATGGTAGCTCGCTTACATCCCAATACGAAATTCGCTGTTCTAAGTTTAGTGGCTCGCATGGTTGACTTCAGTGGCAGAAGTTTGGTGGAGTTGATGAGACAGTTGGTGGAGTTGTGTTCGGTTTAACTTAGTTGAACTAGTTGAGATTAGTTTAACTAACTAATCAACTAGTAATGAGTGGAGTGAATTAAATATTATTTAATTCATTAATTAGTAACTCATTATTCAACTCAAGAACACATCAGTTCACTACGGTGCATGGACAGTTCAGTGGAGACCAGTGAAATAGGTAGATGAAAGGGTGGAGTTAGCTATCAGTGGCGACATCAGTTGTGCATGAGATTTGCACCACACTTGGAGGAATTTCCCATGATGATTGCTGTATTAAATTCAAACTGTGGATCTCTATTTAGGCGAGCCATGATTGCATGACGAGCAATTAATGGTATGTTTGAACACCTTGTTGTTCAAAAAACCAAGCTAGTTTAATAACTTTAGCAAAAGCCACAAAAGCTAATTAACGAAATATGGAAATGCTAATTTTGTTACATGTTTTCTCCATTATAATATACACAATAGCTGCGGGGTTTTCAGCTATAAGCTTTCCCCATACATACTGTGTTAATGTGTATGATGATTTGATGTGCTATCGCTTGTTTTATTTCCGCATATGTGATGATCTGAGTGGAAGAGATTATGTGTTGCATATAAATTCGAATTGTATGTGATCAGGATAGTCTCGGTGGATAATTAATCATTATTCAGCAAATTTCTACTGATGACGAAAGTTTGATTTTCAAATACTTTTTGAATTTTATTGAAAATAAGCCCAAGTCATCTGCTAAAATCAACAAACAAAGTGAAAATCAACAAATGAGGGTGCAAAGGTCTAAATATCATATGAACCAACATTTCTTTCGACTCACCATTTAAAAATTGAACATAGGAAAATTCTCTCGATGTTTTCCAAAAATGTAAGATTACCTTTGTTCATTTGATTGATTTCGCCCTTAGGTCCTTTATCGTTCATTTTGTAACGAGAAGGGAGCCGAAAGTTGAATGGCCATATCGTACCTGATCTGATGGGTAAATATACAACAAAATATATGATTCAATTTCTTGGAATAATTGTCCCCTTCATCATGGTTCCATCACCTTTGTCATCTATTGTTTCATGTTTTGTTTGGTGAGTTGTTTTATTAATGCCACCCATAATATTACCTGCTTGTCGAATCGTGACTAAAGATAACAAATTTTTCTTGAATGTTGGGACATACCATACATTTGAAATCATTCTTTCTCCAATGCCTGGTAAAAAAACTTTAACTGCGCCTTTGCCAGAAGGAGTATGTTTTGTTTTATTAGCAAGATAGATTAAATTTAGATGGAATTCTTTGAAATTCCAAAATAAATCCCGTCGAAAAGTCATGTGTTGAGTTGCGCCTGTATCCATAGTCCATGCATCTTCATAATCACTTCTAAGAAAGCTTGAAACCTGGAAAGCTGTTGATTTTGTGTTGGTGAAAACATATTCGGAACCATCAGGATCATCTTCATAATGTGCAAACTGTGCAGAGTTTGGATGAAACTTGGGAATTTTCTCAATAGAAGTTCTACAATCTACCACATAATGGCCAACTTTGTTACATATCCTGCAATAAATTTGAATAAAATCGTTGCCTCTGCCTTGAGACTGTCCTCTGCCTTGATACTATCCTCGACCTCTGCTTTGGCCTCTGTTTTGTGTTTGTCCTCTGCGTGGACTTTTTCCTCTGCCTTGATGATATCCTCTATTTTGATTGTTGCCTCTTCCTTGAAAATTGCTCCTTCCTGAATTGTAGCCTCTGTTGAAATTGTTTCTGCTGCTTTGACTACGACCATGACCTTGGGCTGCTTGATTTTGATTAAAATTTCCTCTTCCTCTATTTCTTGAACTATCAGCTGAGGAGTTACTTGAGCTGACTTCGGTGAAGAAGACATCTTCTCCAATCTGTTTCTTCTTCACAAATGTTTTATCATGTTGAGCTAACATGTCACTCAATTCATCAAACTTTATCTTCTCTAACTTTCCAGTGACTTGTAAAGTTTCCAAAAAATGTGTATATGATGATGGCAATCCAACAATTAAAATTGTGGTCAAGAATCTTTCATCAATAGCTTGAAAACCAGCATTTATTATTTCTTTCTTGATGTTTTTAAGTCGTGAAATATACTCAAGGACATCACCACCTTTAGTTAATTTCTGTTGAAGCAATTTTAATTGAAGATCAACCTTCTTTGATTCAGGTTGTGTATCAAAGAGATCTTTGAATGTACGTAAAGCAATCCATGCATCTGAGGAATTTTCAATATGTATTTACATTTCATTATTAACTGAAGCTTTTATAAGAGCTAATGCTTTGCCATTTTTTACTTCCCATTTTGCAAGTGAAGCTGCATTTGTTGGTTTATTAGGCTTAATGTTGCCATCGCATATGTCATGCCACAATTCATTATATATGAGAGTGCTTTCAATTAGACATGTCCATGTCTTATAATATTTCACTCCTTCTAGCTTATCAGATTCAGAGAACAGATTAATTAACTTCGACGTTGTAGTGTTGAAGCAGTGCACCAAAAGAATCAAGCACAAAAAATTAGCAACTCGTCACACGCCACGCAAAAACGACACACACCACGCAAAAAACAATCTATCAGGGCTTGGCCTTGACCCTCGTATAGTCATTCAAAAAAGGAGAAAAATGACTGAGCTTTGCACTTGGCTCTAGTCAATTTCTCATTAAGTGTTTACAATGAAATCTTTACAAAATTTTACAATGGCCTTACAAATATCCTTAAACAAAACCTACCCCCCCTCAAAGTAAATGGTACTTTGAGTTACAAATAATGACCCTTATTTCTCCAAAATAAAAAAAAATTAAATTTCAATTTTCTCCCTTATAACTCCAATTACAAAAAAAAAAATTCACTCCTTATCTTTCCCAAATCACATTAAACTCCTCTTAAAATTTATCACTTACATAAACTTCAATTCTTATAATGCTTATTGAATCCTCACAGGATCGTTGTGAATGTAAGTAATAAATATATAAAAAAAACAACTACAACATGTATATCCAAGCATACCCTTCATTTACAAACGCCTCCAAGAGTCGATGTTATCAACTCAATTGACCAGAATTCAATTCTGCATTTCTTTAATAAATGTGAGTCCATTGTTCTACACACAGTCCACTTTGATTCATTATTTCCACATGACTGTTTCGACTCTGCACGCAGATCAATCAAGTCCGCTTATCCACCGTTCTGCGTTTGATTTAAACAAATACTCACGATTTCCTTTGACACCGTTTATGCGTTCAATGTTGCTTCAATGCTCATGAAATTGATGTAAGTGATGAAACAAAAACAAAGCATTTAAACTCTCACGATGATTCTTCCACCTAACAAACTGACTTGGACAGTGCCAGAGTTTTCCACCGCTATCGCTTTCCAGATTTCGATGGTCGATGGTCTAAATTGCTGAAGATTCAACTATGATAACAATATAATACCAATCTGCTCTTTGTAATCAGCAAACAGGCATTAATCCACAGGAGTTGCTAACGCATAGAGGGATGAGTGACGTTGGATGACTGTAATGGGATTCCTTAGCTCCGGTTATGCACGCGAATCCGTCAATTTTTTCTCTGCATCCAACCTCAAGTAATTACCATATGTTCAATCTCTAGCAACTTCTCTGCATTCCGATTGGAGTAATGGTTCACACACTGGTTCTACTCTGCGTTCAACTTCAAGTAGTTGCCACATGTTCAATTCACAACAATTCTGTGCATTTCGATTGAGCAATGATCCATATGCTGGTTCTGCTGGCTGCAAGTGAATATGGAGGCGTCGCTTCCTCCAGTCTTAAATGGTGATGATTGCCGTAGGATTTATTCCCCCTTATGCGATTAAATTCCTACATATACAGCTTATATATATACCATACATATATATATATATTTTCAAACTCAGAAAGCAATTGACAATGAAATCTTTAATAAAATAAATCACTACATGGGTTAATAAATCACTGAGTCTACGCCATTAGCTCAATTCATCTTTTGGCAGAATTTTATAAAGTCTGCAAAGTTGAAATCTTCATCTTTACATCATCTGCATTACCGGTAGCTCTGATACCACATTAATGGCAGAAGTGTCCTCAGACACGTAATTTTATTAATAATGGAAAAGAAATTACATAAAATATTGCAGGAGTTTACAAACGTAAACTTCTATTAAATTTGCAATTTGGAGACTAACCTATTTATAAGCTATATGTCCTAACTTAATTTGGTTATGGATCACTTGAAAAAATAACAAGTGTCCATTTACAATAAATGATCTTTTATCCAATCTACTAACTTTATTCCTATTTTATAGCCTAAGATACGACTCAATTCTAGAGTCCTATCTTTGCTAACAATATTCTATTTCTAAGTGTCTCTAATATTTATTAAATATTATAATTTAATAAATATTTTTATCCTAACTTTACATTATTATATTTGGATCATCTAACATATTATTTGTTGTTGCTCATAAATATAGGCTAACTCATCAAATTTATTTAAAAATAATAATAATCATACCGCATAAAATGATTTGTTTGTATTTTGAAAGGGGTAGAGTTCCATTTTTATGTCATTTTCCTTGATATTTGGCTATTAACCTATTTCATTACATTTGAGGAGGATGAGTTCTTAGCAATCTAGGATAGTGATATTCGAAGGAAAAATAACCAAGTGAATTTGAGAGGTGTATATTCTGCAAAACAAACTAAACAATATAATAACCTTGCAAGACATGCAAATTAATAAAGGGTGTATCTACTTACCACTTATTCCAGTGATGCATTTCTTGTTGATGGAACTAGCTACTCATTTTGCATTACATCATCAAGTTGGTGCAGTATTGCTTCTTCATTCAAGTTGCCATAATTGGAATTCACTAGTTGGGATCGGTTTGATGCCCTTAAATCATCAACCTTGTTCATATTAATCACCATAGTTTGAAACATATTACATTGCTTCCATTTGGCACTTTTGATGTACACATGTGCTCGTAATTGGTGTTACTTGAATTATTGCATTATGTTGACATTCTCATGAATCCTTAAATCTACTGTGAAGATTGATTCCCTGTTTGCCAAGATGGATTCTTAATGGTTTCTCAAAGTCCTTCTAATCTCCCCCAAGTTCCCAATAATCCATTGTCAGATGATAGAAAGAAAACTAATTCATCCACTTAAACACCACATAATAGTCCACCCCCAAACATAGAAAAGAGCGAGATACAAATGAGAGGAGACATAAGTAATAAAATCCCACACCAAAGGTAACAAGAGACATTCACTAAAGTCCTAAAGTGAAAATATTTGTACTCATGAGAACAAGTAAGAAAACCAGTTGAGATACACACACAAAAAACACCAATTGAAAATGAGTTTGTGCCTTCACTAAAAAAAGGAACAAGTCTCAAATGCACCACTATGACATATGTTAGGTCCATATATTACTAGTGTATTCCCTTATTTTTTTTAGTGTAGCCCCCTTATTGTTATTGTTGTACCCCTGTAACCCCCATATTGTTATTATTGTGCCCTTACATTATTATTGCTAGGTCGGCTAGGATTATATTGTGACCCAATGGACTCCTATGTAGAAGGAGGTTTTGTCATTTGTATCATCCAAGAATTCTTCATTTAAGTAATGTAAAGGAGGTTTCCCCCTCGAAGTGGCTTATTTCTAAGGCATTCATCTCTCTTTTCTTCTATTTCTAGAGCTATTTTCATAACATTTGCTATTAGAGCTTTGGATTCTAGGGTTTCGTTGCTCCAAACAAGTCATCGTGTAATTTTCACTATAAATTGTTTTCTACAAAGGTTCAGAAGCTGAAATTTTACCACGTGAAGTCGAAATCCTGAGAAACATTGTGTAAAAATTTCAAATCTTGGTTCACAATATTTTCGGAGATATGATCTGTGAAAGTTAGGGTTTTTGCAGGCTCCCGAATTTCATCTAAAATAGGTGACCTTGGGAAAATCGTCATACTCTCTCTCTGATCATCGGATTGGAATTCTGTAAAAAGTGGCCAAAAGTACACGGACTATAGTTTCCTGTTTATAAATTTCAAAGCCGAAGGAGGAAATATTGACACGTGGCACGCCATATAAGTTCACTCTACTGAACCAGTCCATAATTAGGTCATTGTGGGAGATTGGGCATAACTTTGACTTGAAGAATCCAAATCAAGTCAGAACTCTGCCATTCGAAAGAAGCTTTAGAGAGCTACTACAGGGCTAAATCTCAAATATTGAAGATCCGAAATCACAAAGATATTTCAATTTCAATATCGAGCTCCTCAAAAGCAAGAAAAAGGTGTGTATTGGTTTTTCAAATTACATAATTCTTGTTTGAAAAATCAATTTGAAGTGATTCTAAGGGCATATTGAAGCATAGATATCAGTATTGGATTCTAAAATTCCCCCTAAAAATAATTCAACACCCAATAAGCCCTCATCATACTCTACTATGAATCATGAAGATGAAGAAGTGCAACATGATATATCAAAAGTACAAGAGCAAATGCACCAAATTTCGCTCTTGCAAAGAGCAACAAAAAATGAAATGGAAGTTTTGAAGGAAGGTGTGGAAGCTAAGATGGATGGTTTGAAAAAGGGCATGGAAGATAATATGGATGGTTTGAAGAAATACGTTGAAGCTAAGATGGATGGTTTGAAGAATGGTATGGAAGAAAAAATGGAAGGTTTGAAGGAAGACATGGAAGGTTTGAAGGAAGGTTTGACAAAGTTGAAACAAGAAAGGATTCCTAATGGAGAAAATATAGTAGAGGAAACTCATGATGAGAGAAAAATAAAAGTTAATCATGATTTCATAAACTCGAATGTTGGATGGAAGACCCACCATATTCCAAAGATCGATATGAGGAAGTTTGATGGCAAGAATATTGTGATACAGATACTACAAATGGAGCAATATTTTAATCTCAATAATGTGAAAAACACACAAAAAGCACGCATTGCAACTTTATATTTAGTGCAAAATACATTTGTATGGTATCGATGGCTTTTCTCCCGTAAAAAAATTGTCACTTGGTCAATTTTTACGGAGGAGATGATAGCACATTATGAGGATACAAAGAGAAACACCTTCTTTAGCCAATTGATAAATCTAAAACAAAAGGGTGCAGTGGTGGATCATATTGAGGAATTCAAAAAATTGAATATAAGGGTAACTGATATTCTAGAGGAACACATGATTGATGTCTTCATAGGGACTTCAAAGGATAACATCCAACATGAGGTTCGCCTTTGGGAACCTGATTCATTTGAGAAGGAATTCAAGTTGGCAAGAAAAACTAATTATCAAATTATGGTGACAAGGAATCCTACCACTCACATCTATAAAGATGAAAGTGTTTCTACTCCTAGACTTCCACAACCTACAAGGTTGACACAACAACAAATGGAATTTAAAAAAGTAAAAGGGCTTTGCTACAGTTTAAATAGAAAATACACTAAAGGTCATAAGTGTGTTGAGAAGAAATTATTTTACATAGATTGTGAAGAGGAGGAATAAAATTAACAAGAAACTTCAAAATAAGAGGATATAAACCAGGAACCAACCCTAGAAAAAGAAGAAACGAGTCCGACCATATTTTGTAATGCATTGGCAGGAATTACCACTCCTCAAACTCTCAATATAGAAGGACATATCAAGAATAAAAAGGTAATAGTGTTGATTGATTTAGGTAGTACCCATAATTCTATTCATTGTAAGGTAGCCAAGGAATTGAATTGCTTCCTATACCCAGCACCAGAATTTCAAGTGATGGTTTCAAATGGAGGAACTATAAATTGCTCTGGAAAATGCCATAATATCAAGCTAACCATGGGGGAATATGTATTGAATATTCCAATGATTTCCATTCCAATGGGAGGTGTTGATGTTGTACTAGGAGTACAACGGTTACAATCTTTGGGGACTGTAGCTTTTAATTTTCAAGAACTTTTCTTTAATTTTTTTTCAGAAGGAAAGGAAGTCGAATTACGGGGTATCGCAAGGAAGTTGGGAAAGATAATAAGTTCTAATGTCATGACAAATATTCTGAAGAAAGAACAACGAGGCGTAATTGCACAATTATGCTCACTAGAAGTTCCAACATCAAAATCATCTATTTCTCTAGATCTCTAAAAAGTCTTGGACAATCATTCCAAGGTGTTTGAAACTCCCAAAGGACTCCCACCTATTCGTGATCATGATCGTGCTATTCATTTGATTCCAGGAATTGTTCCTCAAAACATGAGGCCTTACAGATATCCTTATGTCCAAAAGAGTGAAATTGAATGTATGATTGCAAAAATATTAGAGGCCAGTATAATTTAACCTAGTCAAAGTTATTTCTCTGCTCCAGTAGTATTGGTGCATAAGAAGGATGGATCATGGCGCATGTGTCTAGATTATAGGGAGTTCAATAAGCTCAATATTAAAGATAAATTTCGCATTCCTGTGATTGATGAATTATTGGATGAATTACATGGAGCAATTTATTTTACCAAGTTGGATCTTCGTTCAGGATATTATCAAATTAGAGTGAAGACTAAAGATGTTCTGAAAATAGCATTTCGAACTCATGAGGGTCATTATGAATTTTTGGTCATGCATTTTGGCCTTACTGTTGCACCTTCTACATTTCAAGGGTTGATGAATTCCATTTTCAAACCCTTCCTTAGAAAATTTGTGTTAGTTTTTTTGATGATATACTAATCTACAACAGGTCTTGGAAGGATCATGTTCAACATGTTGACAGGGTGCTCAAACTATTGAAGGAGAAACAATTATATGCAAAAACCTCCAAATGTTTCTTTGGAGTAAAAGAGGTGAAATATTTGGTTCATATTGTATCTCATGAGGGTGTTAAGGTAGACCCTAACAAAATTAAATCCATTAAGGAATAGAAATTCCCCACAACCATAAAGCAGTTGCGAGGATTTCTCGGGTTAACAGGGTATTATCACAAGTTTGTTAAGAATTATGGTAGAATAGTAGCACCTGTAACAAAATTATTGAAGAGAGATGCATTTTCATGGACTCATGAAGCAACTAAGGCCTTTGAACATATTAAAGAGACAATGTGCCTAGCACTGGTATTAGCTACGCCAGGCTTCACAAAAACCTTTATTGTGGAATGTGATGCCTCAGGAAATGAAATTGGTGTTATTTTAATGCAAGAAGGAAGACCCGTTGCTTTTGAAAGTCGTCCATTCAAAGGAAAGTATTTACAGAAAGATATTTATGAGAAGGAAATGTTTGCAATACTACATACACTAAAGAAATGGTGACCTTACCTAATGGGAAGAAACTTCAAGGTAAAAACTGATCATGATAGTCTTAAACACTTTTTGGAACAAAGACTATCTGTAGAAGAGCAACAAAAGTGGGTCACAAAGATGTTGGGTTATGACTTTGAAATCATCTACAAAAAATGGAAGCTAAATGTTGTTGTATATGCACTCTCAAGACAGGATGAAGAGGTGGAAGCATTACTTTTTTCCATTCCTATTATCCAACCAGATTGGATAACTGAAGCAAGGGATGAATAGAAGAAGAAAGAAGAAGTGTTGACACTCATTCAAAAGTTGCAGCAAGATCCTATTAAATTTGATACATTTAGTTGGAAAAATGATTCCTTATGGTACAAATATCGCTTATATCTTTGTAAGAATTCCCAACTAAAACAAAAGATTCTTTTGGAATTGCACACTTCTCCTTTAAGAGGACACTCAGGATTTTTAAAAACTTACCACATGGTGAAGAAAGAATTTTTTTGGGATGGCCTTAAATCTGATATTCAAAAGTTTGTGTCGAAATCTTTGGTTTGCCAGCAAAATAAAGTTGAGACAATTAAGACCTCAAGTCTTCTACAACCTTTATCCATTCCAAGTCAACGTTGGGAGGATATTTCAATGGATTTTATCATAGGTTTACCTAATTTCGAAGGAAAGAGTGTCATCATGGTGGTAGTTGATATACTTACAAAGTATACACACTTTTGTGCATTATCTCATTTGTTTAAATCAATTACAGTTGCTACTACATTTATGGAAACAATTCAAAAGCTACATGGAAACCCAAAGATTATTGTAAGCGACAGAGATCCATTTTTACTAGAAATTTTTTCACGGAATTATTTTCTTGTTTGGGTACTCAACTAGCTCATAGCTCATCTTATCATCCTCAATTTGATGGCCAAACTAAGATTGTGAACAAATGTTTGGAAGGATATCTTCGTTGTTTTGTATCTGATAAACAAACACAATGGGTCAAGTGGTTACCTCTGGTTGAATGGTGGTATAACACTTCCTTCCGTACTGAAGCAAAAATGACCCCATTTATGGCACTTTATGGATATCATCTACTGTCCATCACATCATCTTTAAGAGAAAATTATAAGGTTCAAGCAATGGAAGAGCACATCAAGCATCAACAACAAGTTATCCAAATCTTAAAGGATAACCTAAATTTGGCACAAAATCGAATGAAACAACAGGTAGATAAACATCACAACGAGAGAAGTTTTGATGTAGGAGACTGGGTTTTTTTACAGCTAGAAGCATACAAACAAATTTCCCTCAAGCAATCTAAGAAGGATAAGAAATTATCGCCAAAGTGCTATGGTCCTTACAAGGTGTTGCAAAATATTGGTACTATGGCATACAAATTGGATATTCCTAATTCTTCGCGAATGCATCCAGTTTTCCATGTTTCATGCTTAAATAAGGTTATAGGTGACAAACTTCCAGTTCAAACAATATTGCCAGAACTTGATGAGGAAGGAAAAATCATATTGGAACTTGAAGCAGTCACGGAAACAAGAACTCGACAGCTACGAAAGCGATCAATTTTAGAGTATCTCATCAAGTGGAAGAACTTACCCACTGAATATTCTACATGGGAGGATGAGAATTTTATATAGAGGCATCCAGAGCTACTCAAGCATTGAGGACAACATGGTTTTGAAGGAGAGGGGCATGTTAGGTCCCTATATTACTAGTGGAGTCCCTTATTGTTGTTAGTGTAGCCCCCTTATTGTTATTGTTGTACCCCTGTAACCCCCATATTGTTATTATTGTGCCCTTACATTATTATTGTTAGGTCGGCTAGGATTATATTGTAACCCCATGGACTCCTATATTTAAAAGGAGTTTTGTCATTTGCATCATCCAAGATTTTTCATTTATGTAATATAAAGGAGGTTTCCCCCTTGAAGTGGCTTACTTATAAGGCATTGATCTCTCTTTTCTTCTATTTTTGGAGTTGGTTTCTGTTAATTATACTTTACTATTTAATTAATAATGAGTATAATTATTATTTTTTGTTGCTCATAAATATAGGCTAACTCATCAAATTTATTTAAAAATAATAATAATCATACCGCCTAAAATGATTTGTTAGTAGTTTGAAAGGGGTAGAGTTCCATTTTTATCTCATGGACCTTGATATTTGGCTATTAACCTATTTCATTACATTTGAGGAGGATGAGTTGTTAGCATTCTAGCATTAGTGATATTTGAAGGAAAAATAACCAAGTGATTTTGAGAGGTGTATATTCTACAAAACAAACTAAACAATATAATAACCTTGCAAGACATGCAAATTAATAAAGGGTGCATCTACTTACCGCTTATTCCAATGATGCATTTCTTGTTGATGGAACTAGCTACTCATTTTGCATTACATCATCAAATTGGTGCAATATTGCTTCTTCATTCAAGTTGCCACAATTGGAATTCACTAGTTGGGCTCGGTTTGATGCCCTTAAATCATCACCCTTGTTCATATTAATCACCATAGTTTGAAACATATTACATTGCTTCCATTTGGAAGTTTTGATATACACATGTGCCCGTAATTGGTGTTACTTAAATTATTGCATTATGTTGACATTCTTATGAAAGAAATACCTAAAGAAATACCTACAAGTAAGTTGGCCATATTATCACAACTAAATTATGCACCCCTAGGTTGTTCAAGATTTAACGAATTTGGAAAGAAATACCTACAACTAAATTGGCCATATTATCACAACTAAATTGTGTCACCCCCAGGTTGTTCAAGCTTTAACGAAGGAGAGGAGTGGCGCAATGATAATAAACTCCTTCCATTTTTCAATGGTAGAAATGAGTGCCTGGAGATCAAAGTCTAAAATTTAATTTCGAACCCCCAAGTTATTCGACGTTTAATGAAAAAGGGGGGTGGTGATGTGGCAGCATTAGGGGAATTTTCGAGGAGGGGAACCATTTATAACAAGCACCCCTCCAACAATCCTACTCATAATTTCAATGATATCATTACTGCGAGGTCAACACTGGCATTCTCATGTTATAGTTATGCGTTAATGGATTTGTACATGGTTTCAAAAGCAAGGATTCTGGGTATGTGGGTATTGTTTCTTTCACATTCTGGAATTTACAAGGTGAAAATTATTCTGGGCACTCAATATTTTGTGCATCTAGTACTCATGCAGATGGTCACTGCTCTTATGATGCATATGTGATGATAGAAAGGATAAACACATATACAACAATTTCATGCATATTCATGCTTGCAAAGGCCTTGTTTGAGGTACTGGATGGGATTCATAGACAATCAGTTGCTCTTTCACAAGACAATGTCATTATCACATGTATCACTTCCAACACCTGAGTCTATTGTCAATTAATTTCCCATCAGGAATCACAAGAACCTTGAGAAAAATGAAAATGTAAATGACGAAGCAACATAGTGCTTATAAAAACATTTGCCTTACAGAATATAAGAAAGGAGAAATTTCAAGAGAAAAAGGAGAGCAAGAGAACATTTATCTAGACTCTGTAAATGTAGCTAATATTGTGCCTAATGTCATTTCCTATGGTAGAGGAAGGTGAAGGAGAAGGGGCTAGAGAGGTTGGAAGAAGGTCAATAAGCAAAAGGTAGAGTTTTCTAAACCATGTACACAGAGAACCGAACCTAATGTTTATAATGAACATGCAAAGAAATATTGTTCTTCAAAGAAATTCATTATATTTCCTAGTAAACCAAGTAAGCCCTGGAAAGAGACTGAGAAAGAAGTATTCCTTCTGGTCGTTGTACATTTTTGGAAAAAACTTTATAATAGTGAAAATTTTCTTGGGGACAAAATAAAGGAAGGATAGGCTTCCAGATGCCTTGAAGACAAACCAGGTGGTGTCTTCCCGTGAAATTCCTATGGGTAGAGAATGCTCTTCCCTTTCTTCTAAGGATATTTTTAAATTTGTGACTGGAGATTATCGTCTTAGCAATGCATAGGAAAATAATGTTTTCTAGGAAGCAGCATGGCCTCGATTTATAGCTAGAGGATGGAATTCTCAACAACCTGAGGAATAGGAAACATAAGGATCTAGACACACATTATTTTTCCTCATCCCTAGTGTGCGAATGTTTTCCAAAAATTTGGTGAAATGGGTTCATTACCTTGATTTTGTGAGTGAGGTTTTGAATAGGATAGCATTAGAGCCAAGGTTGCTCGATCCTCCATAGCTAGAAATGGGACATGACTGAAAGAAAAGTGAAACAAGAATGACATTGCACTAGTAAGATTCTAGAACATAAAATTGATTCAAAACCAGCACAATCACTAAGAAATGACTCTCTTGTGGAAGCTTCAAATTCTGGAATTTTTCAATTGAGAGAAATCCTAGCAGTCTTCAAGGGGAGCTCAATGGTTCAGAGAAAACACAATATGCAACTCCCACTTCAAATGAGGTCCATCCTCATGAGATACAAAGCTAATTAGCAGATTCCAATGAAGAGTATTTGAAAGATTCAGTTTGTTTAGCAAAGAATCAGCAATGAGATAATCAACTGAAGATTCAAGGGTTAGTTTCATATTTCCAAGCACAATATTTGACAGATGCCGTGACACTTATTATATCAACATCTGAAGTTTTCAAGGAAGAGGTGGTAGAGGATAAGTTAAACAACTCCAAGATTCTAATGCAAAGGACTAGCGCAAATCAGTTTAATATTTTGAGGAAGTATTTGAGAAGTCAGTTCCAAAATGAAGGGATTCAATCAATAGTCAAAGGATTAGTTCAATATTTGAGGGAATAATATCAACAATAAACACACCATATTTCTTGCAAATAAATCAAAATTTGTTTTTATTTTTGGTATAGTGTTTAGATTTTTATCCTAGAAATATTGTAACAGTTTAGGATTGTAATTTATCTATATATTGTTTCATTTTGAATGAACAAGGGTTGGATTTTGATGCCAAAACCATGACCATTTTTGTAAAATCTCTTGTTGCAAAATTTTTAATCAAGGGTTTCTGGCTCTAGTTTTATGACAGAATTTGTTTTTGATGTATGTTTTTTCCTCTGATACACATATTTTTCTTGCATACATTTGAGGTGACATAGAATTTAGGGTAAGGCTAAGTTGAGGATTGACTTCCCTAAAAACCCACTACAAATTTATAATCATTACTGAGAATAGCTAATTGAACATGTTGTTTAAATTAGTGCCTTTGCATCATTAAATTGTTTCCTTCTATCATCTCTTGAATATATATGTGTTGCATATATAAATTTTTATATACGCATCTGCTCTTGTTAGATGATTAATTATTCAGGGAGGATACTTGATTATCTAATTCCTCTTCTATTCTTCTATCAAAACCTTCCAAGTTATGTGTTTTTGCCACAGCTGAACGTTGGCACTTTGATAAGGCCTCTACAAGAGAGACCTTTATTTGTAAACATGGATTTTTGATTCATCAACAACCACCCTATAAAAACCCCTAGATATGTCCATTGTGCTTCATAGGTTGTTTTCCAATGATAGTGAACAACATTAAAAAGCATTGTAACACTTGAGGGATTCCCCTCTGGTTCGAAGGCCAGCTTGAACCTAAAGATTGGTCGAGTTGGTTTCTTGGTGCAGTTTCACAGCCAAGAATTGCCTTCGAGAAACAAATACAAGAGATCCTTCGATCGCCATTAAGGATTCCCTAGATTCAAAGTTAATGGAAAATCAACAAACCCTCGTGGAAAATAGATCCCCTCCAGAAACCAAAAGTAATATCGTTGAAAAGGAAACTTCTTGGGCAGATCAAGTGGATGAGGAAGATTTCAAAAATATTATCGTGCACTTACCGAAGAAGAATTTGTAGATCAAAATATGGGTTGGATTCAAGTTGGAAAGAAAGGAAACAATTTTTCATCAGAAAAAACAAGAAGTCAAACTAGATCAAACTAAAATTATAGTGAAAAATGAAATGTAAACGTATTTGTATTTTGGGGGTGTTTTGGAAAAATTTAGTTAGAAAAGCATTGAAGTTTTTGTGTCATGGGGAACTCGCTTGAGGGTTTGGATTAACCCTTTGAACTTAATCTCAAACCCTCAAAAATATTCGAATATGTAAAGGTTATGGCCTTTAATCTAGTTTCTTTTAAAAATACAAATATCCAAGGTTAGAAGAAGTCTTGATCTTTTATCAAGAAAGATGCTATCTTGGCATTTGAAACTGTCCAATTCGATTCCGCCTAGCTTATGGACTTTAATCATTGCCAGATCGGCTCTCAAATCCATTCGATGGGAAGCTCTTTGGAAAGAGAAGCATGTATTAAAAATCCAAAATCTTTTGATCAATTAATGCCAACCAAGTCTCAGCGCTCCAATCATGGATTGTGGATTTCTCTTCTCCTTCGGATTCAAAAATACGAGTTCCTTAGTTTCCTTCCCAGTCTGAGCCTTCAAGTTCTAATGCGCTCACCATTGATCTTCCATCTTCAGCCAGAAGGATTGACCACGATCCCCGAAGCTCATCTAGCTCTGTGCATCATTCCGCAGTGGCCATTGATGTCGAGGTCTCCGGAGATGCAGTGAGGGTAGGGCAGCCTACATCTTTATCGTCTGAATCCTCAAATGGTTGCGCTGATATAGATGGGCCAGTTGATAGGTTGGGATCTCCCCATTCAAGTCCACAACAATATTCTGTAGCTATCAGGTTGGACGAGAGCTCAGTTATCAACAATGATATGGCTCTGGTTCCCATCGGATCTCCATCTACGCAAGAGAGTTTGTTGAGTTTCGGCGACTGTGGTAGAAAAGTGGTTTCTAGCATGTCTGTTGAATCCACTGTCCTCCACCCCAACCTTTTTATTGTAGGTACCTCTCTTCCATTAGAGTACAAGTCGCCTTTTGATAGGGACTTTAATTTTTCTAATAACCTACGTAGCCCTAGCATAGATTCTTGTAATAAAATTAAAAGTAATATGTGTTGAGATTTTGTGTATTTGGGGTAGCATGAGTTGTACACTAGGTCCCAAATTTTGAGGAAGGACTAGAGATCACCTAATCTACAAGACCATAAATGGATTTGGGAAATTTCATCTGGTCTAGGAGATATTAAATTAATTAATTATTTTAATGTATTTCCTAAGTTAAAACTTAGGAAAATAAAATAATTAAAGCGAATTTAATTAAACATGTGATGAAATTGTCTTAAGTCACACGGATCAAGCTTTCTTTTAATCTTAGCCATTGATTAAAGATTTAATCTTGGCCGTTGATTTTTCAACGAGAAAAGTATAAAGGAAAGGCTTGGGGTCATTTGTAAGACACATAGAGGCAGAGCACTGAAGCTAAGCTGAGATTCTAGGGCGGGGTTGCTAATAATTCTCAAGTGTTTCAATTGCAAAGAGGGGAATTTAGACCAAGGGGATGATCTAATTCCGAGGTCTAGAATACACAAGAAGCAGAAAAGAGATCAAGAAAGATAGCGCAGAGGAAGGCAGCAGCAGCAGCAGCAAATGGTAGCAACAACAAGGACAACGTGATTTTCAGGAAACTCTTCAGGGGTTACGCAGATACCCTTAGGGGCAACGTAGTGACTGTGTCACCTAGTCTGGGGTAACGCAGTCCCTTCCAGTGACAACATTGAGCATTTGGAGGCCTTCAGAGGCTGATGTAATGTCTTTCAGGGGCAGATCTGGGGTTTCTAGGCCTAGATCTAGCTGAGTTCTGTAAATCCTGTTTGAGGGTGTGGATCAGTCAGTATTGTTGGTCTTAGATCAGCCAGGTGCTGCAAATCTAGATTTTTCGCTATAGGGTTTTCCAGATCTTGAACCTAGAGTTGTGTATTTAGAAATATTATTAATAGTAGAGCCCTCTAGCAGCCAGAGACCAGTTTTCCCACATTGGTTTTTCCGGGGACAGTTTATCCATAAATAACTGTGTCACTTTGTCTATGTGTGCATGTGCTTATTCTAGATCTGAATTGGTAGAGATATGTTATGTGTTTTGCTTTGATGTTAACTTGAATTTATTTAGTTGATAACTTGTATAAGTAGGAGAAGCTTAACTGGATTATCAGAAATAATTTCTGCATAAGAATTAAGATTCAAAAATTTCTACATGGTATCATAGGAATTGTAGATCTAGAAGGGTCACCAGCTGAAGAATATGAAGGATCTAGCTGCAGAAAGTAGCTGGAAAGGCAGCTGGAAAGGTAGCAGAAAATCAGATCTGAAGGGACAGCGCAGTTTTCAGGAGGATATTCACGCAAAGGGAAGGGTGACACTGTCCAGCACTGTTTCCTAGCAAGCCCATGCAATTAATGCATAGAGGCAGCCCATAAACAGTGCTGGTTGGGTCTGAAGCCAACTAGTGTGATACATATCTGAATCTGTCAGATCCAGAAAAATTCTGCAGAAAAGTTGCAAAAATTTAGAAGAGCTGGTGGGGTTAAACTTCTGAAGTTTTCAGATTTTTAACCTTAGCACAAGTGACAAATTTTGGGAAGAGATCAATTTCTCAGAGAGTTTCTTGCCAAAGGAAAATTGCAGTTTGGTCAGAGGATCATAGAAGAAGTTGAATCATATTTGATTTGGTAGATTTCCAAGGAGGGAAATCAAGTTTCAGAGGGAGCAGAGGGTGACCAGTTCGAAAAGGACCCTAGATCCAGATCTCTAGCATAGAGAAGAGGAGCTTCGACACATTCTGAGTAGATGGCTCCTCATGGACTGCGTGATTAGGATAGGCTAAAGGGCCTCTCAAATTTTTTTGTGTGGAAAGCAAGGATCATGATTGTCCTTGAGGCATATGGTCTAAGAGACCATGCAGAGCAGATCCTAGCCACACTGATAGATGAAAATCTCCTATGGAAGCATAGAGAAGCTGTTGGGCATGCCAAGCGGCTGATAATGTACAGTATCAAGGATCATATTGTGCCACACATAGTTGAGAAGAGGAAAGCTAATGAGATGTGGAAGGCCTTGACTTCCCTATATGAGGGAAAATCAGTCCAAAGAAAGATGTTGTTGGAGGCCCAAATGAGGTCATTCATGATGACCAAGGGAGAAGACATCGAGCATTTCCTCTTCAGATTGTAGTCAATCAGGGATCAACTGACTGCAACGGGTGCAACCGTATATGATGAAGTGATAGTCAGGACTGCCCTCAATGCAGTCACTGATGAGTGGGAAACATTTGTCCAAAGAATCTTGGGCAGAGCAGACTTCCCAGATTGGGACAACTTGTGGTCGATATTGCGGCAAGAAGAACTACGAAGGTTCAACAAGAAGCAGCACAACCCTGCGTTGAGAAAGGTTAAGAAGGAAGAGGAGGAAGATGCAACCTTGGCATCAAAGAAGCAGTTAAAGAAGAAGAAGGATCTTTATAAGATCAAGTGCTTCCAGTGTGGCAAAATGGGACATTTTTCTAGCCAGTGTCTAGAAAATAAGAAGGACAAGGAAGCATCTTCTTCCAAAGCAGCGGTGGCAGATGATGGGTTAGGAGATGATGTATCCATGAGTGCTCATGAACCACGGAGGTGGGGTGACATGGACATGTAGAGGAGCTACATGGAAGTAAGGCAGGATCCTTGAGCAGCTCATCTCTTGGATCACAAGCGAGCTACGAAATTCTTAAGACAATAGCGGGACAAGTGGATCAGTGGGTGCATAGATCACAGATGAGGCAAAAGTAGAGGCAGATCTGGAGACTGGGAGGAGCAGCGCAGAGCATAGTAGAAGAAACATAGAAGCAGTAGCAGCGTAGAGGCTGATGTGACTTTAGCAGCGCAGAGCAGTGTTGCTTACGTAGTGCAGAGCTGCAGCAGTGCAGAGAGCTTCAAAGGGACATCGCAGTGCAGCAGCAGTGTGATAGATTTCAACACAAGGAGCTGATGTGACTTCAGTAGTGCAGAGGGAGTCGGATTACGCAGGCGGAGCTGTAGTTGTGCATCGTTCTTTAGATGCCAGCACATATCTGTAGCCTATGGAGCTTCAGTGATGAGGATGCAACCCATCTGACTTGTTTGTCAAAGATTGGGCAGGAGATTCAGTTGTTTCTCTCAACAACTAAAGTTGCAGTGCAGCAGATCAGCAGTGGCAGTGCTATGAGCAACACAGATGTAGCATATTGAGAGGGAGCTGCAGTACAGTGGTTGCAGTGGCAGTGGCAGAGTCATGGGCAGTAGTACAAAATGGCAGCAGTAGTGCAGAGTTGAGTAGCAGGAGACCAAGCTTCAACAACACAGAACGAGTGCCCAAAATCATGTAATGCATAAGTGTGATGTATTTCTAGAGCACACCCTTGATGCTAAGAGGGAGTGTTGATATTTTGTGTATTTTGGGTAGCATCAGTTGTGCTCTAGGTCCCAAATTTTGAGGAAGGACTAGAGTTCACCTGATCTACAAGACCAAAAAATGGATTTGGGAAATTTCATCTGATTTAGGAGATATTAAATTAATTAATTATTTTAATGTATTTCCTAAGTTAAAACTTAGGAAAATAAAATAATTAACGTGAATTTAATTAAACATGTGATGAAATTGTCTTAAGTCACACAGATCAAGCTTTCTTTTAATCTTAGCCATTGATTAAAGATTTAATCTTGGTCATTGATTTGTCCATGAGAAAAGTATAAAGGAAAGGCTTGGGGTCATTTGTAAGACACACAGAGGCAGAGCACTGAAGCTAAGCTGATATTCTAAGGCAGTGTTGCTAAGAATTCTCAAGTGTTTCAGTTGCAGAGAGGGGAATTTAGACCAAGGGGATGATCTGATCTCGGGGTCTAGAATACACAAGAAGCAGAGAAGAGATCAGGAAAGACAACGCAGAGGAAGGCAATAGCAGTAGCAGCAAGGACAACATGATTTTCAGGAAACCCTTTAGGGGTTACGCAAAGACCCTTAGGGGCAGCGTAGTGACTGCGTCACCTAGTCTGGGGTAACACAGTCCCTTCCAGTGACACCGTTGAGCATTTGGAGACCTTCAGAGGCTGACACAGTGTCTTTCAAGGGTAGATCTAGGGTTTCTAGACCTAGATCTGGCTGAGTTTTGTAAATCTCGTTTGAGGGTGTGGATTAGTCAGTATTGTTGGTCTTAGATCAGCTAGGTGCTGCAGATCTAGAGTTTTCTCTATAGGGTTTTCCAGATCTGGAACCCAGAGTTGTGTATTCAGAAATATTCTTAATAATAGAGCCCTCCAGCAGCCAAAGACTAGTTTTCCCACATTGGGTTTTTCCGGGGGCAGTTTGTCTAGAAATAACTGTGTCACTTTTTCTATGTGTGCATCTGCTTATTTTAGATCTGAATTAGTAGAGATATGTTATGTGTTTTGCTTTGATGTTAACTTGAATTTATTTAATTGATAACTTGTATAAGTAGGAGAAGCTTAACCGGATTAACAGAAATAATTTATGCATAAGAATTAAGATTCAGAAATTTCTATAATATGAATAGTAATAACTCAAGTAGTGGCATTTTAGTTAATAAGACTAATACTAATAATCAGAACCAACATTAGTAAAAAATGTTTAATTAATGAAAAATATTATGACAATATAAAATATAAATGGCCTAATAAGAAGATATATAGCGATAATAGAAATATTATAGATAACATTATTAGGAATGATAAGATTGAGAATAATAAAAATAGCAATATTACTAAACATAATTATAACAACGAAAATAACTATTTTATCAAGAACAATGTTAGTAATAATTTTGAATATGAAAGTAAGTTTAATAATAAAAATGTTAATACTATTAATAATAGTAATAACAACTCTAGTAATAAAGTTGTTAATCTCTCTAGCTTCTCTTTTGACCCCTCTGTTTATAGCCTTTTAGAGAAAGGCTTTAATTTTGCCTTAGCCCCTAGGAAAATCCCCGTCCTAGATATTATTTGTGACATAGAATTTGGTATTAGAGATTTACCAGATTCCTCCAAAGAGATCATTAGGCAAGATTGTGCGGTCATCTTGAGGAAAGCCAAGCCCCCCAAGAGCTACCTTAGTAAGCTCGAGTTTGAGGCTTTAAAATCCTTAAATAATAATAAGGATATTGTTGTTCTTAAGGCTAACAAAGGTGGTGCAGTGGTCATCCATAATAAGGAGGATTACAGGAAGAAAATGTTAGATCATTTAGAGAATAGCGGGAGCTACAAGAAACTTACTAAAAATCCCTTGAAAAAGGTCTCAGGAGCGGTTGTTGATGCCATTAAATCAAGCAGCTTATTGAGCTCTCTAAGTAAGAAGTTGATTGAAAGCAACCCTCTTACTCCAAGAATCTATGGTCTTCCAAAAATCCATAAGGATGGTGCCCCCCTCTGGCCCATTGTTAATACCATTGGCGGTCTGACTTATCTTCTCGCCAAGTATTTAGTCCTTAAGCTTAAGCCCCTCGTAGGAAATACAGACTCCTTTGTTAAGGATTCCTCCTCTTTTGTTAATGAATTGAGGGGCGTTAGAATGGATCTTAAGGATAGACTTGTCAGTTTTTATGTTGTTTCTCTTTACACCAATATCCCCATCAATGAGGCTATTGATGTCATTAATCGCATCACTGATCCAAAAGATCTCGCTCGTCCGCCTTAGCTCAGCATGCAGAAAAGACTAACCATCGTGTTTGCATCGAAGATGCTAAGTTCATTGCTAGGATCGACCATCTCCATCATCGTAAGTTAAGAGAGGCCTTAGAAATTGAAAAAAGGCCCGTTAATCTCAATAGAGATGATGACTGGAATATCAACAAGTGTTGGATACCTGCCTTATATTCTTGATTTTTTTTTTTCGAGGCTTGTTTTATGATTCTTTGATGGGTCGTTGGTTATCATTTTCTTTTTTCCTTGGACCTTGCTCTTATAAATAAACAAATATATAATTAATAATTAATAATTAATAAATAATTAACTCAATTAAATAAAATAAGAGAAATATACATATATATACATATCATTATCATTATTAATTAAATAACTAATTAATACATAAATTAATTTTAAGAATTTTGCTTCTGTGATCCATAAAATGTTTATAAGAAATTTTCGGTGAAAATCACATAAAAGAAAATTTCTTATAAACATAAATTAATTGATTAATTAGTTGAATAAATATATTAAACATTTTATTCTAGAAATTGTTAATAAAGTCAAACTCTCTTATCTTAAGAGCTAGTTTAGCTATTTCTACATCTATTCAAACTTAATGTCCTAATTTGATCTCTCACATAGTCCTGAGGATGAACCACACTGGTTGGTTCGAAACCAAAACTCGTGGACCATATTCCATTGCATGTGATTTTTACCAAAAAAAAATACAAATTTATATGATAGATCACAAAAACTTAGATTCCAAAAATTCAAAATCACTTATATACTTATTAGATATCTATACTAACAAATTTCTTTTTTTCTTTTTTTTTTTAAATGCTAGAATTCATATTTTAAAATTCCCATAGATCTAAAACTTTAGTCAAATTTTTAATAATTTAAAACAGTTTGAAATTAGAAAAAAAAAACTAACGTCAATGTTTTACCATATATAAACCTTAAATCATGGTAAAACTCAACTCTTACTTAATATCTATTTTTACAAAATTAACTTATTGCTTTTAAATTTAATCAGTTATATATATTTACTTTTAATTTTTTAAAAATTAATAATTATATTTTCAAATTTATTTATATTATTTTTTACAATAACACTAAATAATACTTTAAAAATTAAAATCATATTATATAAAATAAAATATTAATTAATAAATAATATTAAAATAATTATATAATAATATATTTTAATATTATGAAATAAACCAATATAAAAAATATATAAAAAACCTTATCATACCATCTCTACCCTCTTAAAATGGTATGGAATAAGTAATCATACATACACATGAACTTTGACATACACAGATCTTTAAGTAATCATACATACACATGAACTTTGACATACACAGATCTTCTAGATAAAACCTATAGAAAGTCAACGTATATGATTGAAGTGTGTTCACTTAGTCATGATTACAATAGATATAACGTACAAAAAGTAATGGTTCTCCCTTAGCCATGATTGCAACTTCACAACACATGAGAGTATCACTACCACAATCCCAACATCTTTCATTCTTTATAAACATTCTTTGTGGCTATAATTTAAAAAATAGGGAGATGGTGAGTTAGGATTTATGACCTACCACAAATTGAGGAGTAATTTGGATGTTTTAAGTTCTACATGTTTAATTGTTTAATAATTTTATAATTTTTGCGGAAAAGAAATGTTTAATTGTTTAATAATTTTATAATATTTGGGAAAAAAAAACGAGGAGAGGAGTTATTGAAATGTTTAATCTAATATATAATAATTTAAGAAAAAATAATATTAAAAATTAGTAAATATTATAAAAAGATTATGTTATTGAAATTATATAGATATAAAAATATATAATGAATAAAAATTATTTAAAATAATAATAATCAAATTATATTTTAAAACAAAATTATCTATTTAATTAAGAAAATGTTTTTGATATTAGATTAAATATTTAATTTTTTAAATAATTATTCTCAAAAATAATTGAAAATATATTACTATTAGATACAGCTTTATATTCGCCCAAAAAAACAAAACCAAATCTAATAATATAAATTCAAAACATGCTCCACCTAACATTACAACGCTTTAGAAAATTGTATTTCTTTAAATATATATAAACCTGCTCCACCTAACATTGCAACGGCTTATAAAGTTTATTCTTTTAAATATATTTTTCAAACTTGTAGGAAGAAAATGAAATCCAAATTCAAACGCCAGCGGACTCTGCCACCATATTACGCGGGTCCCACCAAATAATAAGTCGAAAAGGACAGGGCCAAACGCGTAACTACCGACACAATCCCCAAACATGGAAGGCCGAAGGACAAGGAAAAGGACAGCATCGGATTCACCAGTTTTACTGTGAGATTCTGTTCGTGCCGTCACCCGTGTATGCTGCTTTTCGGTCTCAGTAAAAGTAAAAGTATGCGGTAAAAATAAATAAATAAAATCTATGGTTGACTACCAAGGAGGTATTAAGTAATTATGTGTGATTTTGATTATGTATAAATAATTTGGGAAATTTGTTATTTACTAGTGATTGCATTGGGGTGCAAGGGAATGCCGGAAGGAGAAGATGTGAATCATTTTGTGTTATATGAGAGGTAAAATGTATAATAACTGAAGGAGCTGAATATTTTGTTCGTCTGTGACGATATGGAATATTGGATTTTATTTTTAATAAAAATAAAAATAAAAATTATTAATTTAATATTTTTAAATTTTAATTTATTTGATTTGATTTTTATTTAATTTAATTTGTTAATTTATTTATTTTTAATCTTTATTTTATTTATATTTATTTATTTATTTTAGTTTTATGTTTTAATTAAAAATTTTATTTATCTATTTTATTTGTATTTTTAATTTTATCTTTATTTTATTTTATTTCTATTTATTTATTCATATTTTATTTATTTATTTTTATTTTTATTTTTTTAAATCTTTTTTTATCATAGCATTTAATTATTAAAAATAAAACAAACAACATTATACCAAACGCTTAAAATCCACTTACCAATGCACAGCGGTGGGCCATACTTCCTTTAACCGTCACACATATACGCGCCTTTCACTTACTGTTATATCATACAAGGTTTGGCCTTGATTTTAAATACTCAACCATCGCATATTTGAAACGGACTTGGGTCACACATTGCCCTTGTTAACATTTCAACCTTGTAAGACTTCGACCAACTCATTCTATTCGACTTAATACCACATTCGATAGTTAAGACCCAATTATAACACGATAATTCACAGCTGCCTTTAGAATTTCATTAACAACTCTTAACATGATTCTAACGTTTGAGATCAAGTATTTAACTTTAATATGCACCCATCACCGGTGTATTTTGTTCAAGGTTCGACTTAACTGTATAACATATATATCAACGCACATAAGTGCTCCCAATCAAGCGTTAAGAATCATTTAAAAACCTTTATCATGAGCCTTTGATTGTCGCGTTCACCGTCAAATGTCAATGTCGATACATTAAAATGAAATCTCCCGGGCCCACATCAACTTATAACACATGCCTTGTTAACCTTCGGACATCGCGTGATATAGTGGCCGTTGGATTTCTTCCTCTACCAGATCAGCGAGCCTAACGCATATCATGTTCTTTGGGACCCCGAACGTTAATGCTGCAAAATCACGCGATGAGCCCGGTTTTCGCATACCACCTTTTGCCACGCGTCAGGCGACTGGTGGAATCACATTTTTTATCAACTCCACTTACTGGCCTTGGAGCTACGTGATACTGCCTGTTTTATATTTCAAACCCACCTCCACTGTTGGTCGCTCATAGTTCCATCTTTTCACAATTCCGACCTCTTCAAGTTCCTCAATATGTTGTTCCTCGACAGCGCTCTTGCAATTGCAGATTCAATTCCGCCTCCCCCAGTTGCTCGTAGTTCACTGCGATTTACCACGATTTCTCTGCGTTTCAATTTACCCACAGTTTTGTTCTTTTGTTGGCATTTCATATATATATATAATATTTTTATAACACTTAAAAAATAGAATATAATTCCTACTAAATGAAAATTTTAAATTCACTTCGCATAATTGACTCTTGGATTCACAGTGATTGTAATGATGAGCCCGGTTTTTGCATACCACATTTTGCCACGCATCAGGCGGCTGGTGGAATCGCGTTTTTTTTATCAACTCCACTTACCGGCCTTGGAGCTACGCGATATTGCTTGTTTTATATTTCAAACCCGCTTCCACTGTTGATCGCTCATAGTTCCGTCTTTTCACAATTCCGACCGCTTCAACTTCCTCAATATGTTGTTCCTCGACAACATGTAAACCAAAATAACAAAATTATTGGTTAAAATTTCTTATTAGCTTTGTATGTTCTCTCAGAGTTTCCTAATTAGAAACACTAAATGTATGTTCTAGATAGGAAGATGTAAACCAAAATCACAAAGCAAAAGAAATCATGATGGATCAAACTTCACTAGTTAATTTTAAATTATTATTTGTGAAGTAATTATATAGAGGAACTTTTCTTAAATTATGTATTATTGAGTAGATTTTTTGTTAGATAAATATGTATAAAAAATATAATTGGTCAAGAATAATTATTGGAGTTGTTTTTAGTGTTTTTTGGGTGTTTGAATTACACTTCGATTGTGTAAAGGTTATTCATCAAATTCTTGATTTTAATAAATTTTTTCCATATGATAGAAAAATTAAATCCACAAGAAAACTTGCAAAAAATCTAACTAAAAACAACTAAATAATTAAATTTATTTTATATTATTATAACTATACTAAAAATTTAAAATAACTTTACTATGAATTTCAATCCTATTTCAATATAAAATGGTTTTCAAATCTTATCATAATATTTATGAAATAACAACCTAATGAAAATTTATAAATCAATGTTGAATTTATATTGATTAAGTCCTTTAAATGAAACAAACTTTAAATAAAATTTTTATGATATATATATATATATATATATTAAAAATATATATATATATATAAATTATAATATCATTTTTAATTTATTATATCCAATAATATAATAATACCCAACTATCCCTTAAAATACACACAACCATCATATTATATCGAACCCCATCGATTATTTTTACATTGAAAATGCAGCTTCCCTACTTTGCGTGCTTTCTTTTCTTACGCGCACGCGCGAAAACGAGCAAGGAAAACCACGATCCAACTATCCCAATCGGTGGTTGACCTATTCTCTCACCCATCTTAACGATACAACAATCCCAATCGAATCTCGCGCAGGCTATATGCACGAACGATAATGTGCGATGAGATTGGTATTGCGAAACTGCTTCCTCCACTTGTCACCCAACCTATGGGATCACTCCAAATTCTGAATTACAGCTTACCACTTTTGTGCCATGCGATATACTGCCGGTTTTAGCTTTCAACAGGGGTTGCGTTTAGCTATGAATTCTAAGAAAATTGAATGGCTCTAAGTACCAACCTGCAGAGCGCAAGACCCTCTGACGCTTGCTGTTGCTACTGAGGGAGCTTGAGTCTGAATCACGGTCCCTCATCTTAGACCCTTCGGCGGAATGAATTATCTCCGCTTCATTCGAAATTTTAATGGAATTCATCGCTGTATGACGCACTGTTTTTCCTCAATTCATCGCCCAACTCTTACCAATAATGGAATTTTAATCGATCCAAGCGAATTTTGACATGGGTATGCATGGATTCATCATTAGGAATTATGCCATATTTAGAAAACTACTGCCGTTTTTGTTCTACAGGTTTTCTTGAGTGGTTTTTCCATCTATCTATCCATCTTCTGGGGGGAGCCACTTGCAGTGATTTGCAGGTTTTCAAGACAGCAAGCTGGCATTTATAGCGTCGGGATATGGTACCATTCCCTTCCTATGCAAGCCCAGGCAGTGGTCTGGACAACAAGAGGGGGTGTGTCAGTGAGCCCAAATTCTACATTTGAGCTCTCTGTCGATGGGAATCTAATTCTTTTTTATGATAGCATGCGCGTCCCTGTTTGGACTAGCAATACCAGCAATAGGGGTGTTGTGGGTGCATCCCTGCTTGACAATGGCAATCTTGTTCTCAGTAATAATGGATAGGACACTGTATGGGATAGCTTTCAGACACCCACCGATACGCTTCTTCCAGGGCAAAGGCTTGAGATGAATCACACTCTGAGAGCTTCTTCTAAGAATTACATTGCAAGTTATTATAACTTGGATATAACGGAGACTGGCAATCTGGTGCTGAGATGGTGCAGTGAAGTGATTTACTGGGAAAGCGGAACTAAAGAGCAATTTTCTTCTTCAAAATCCAGTAACACCATTAGAGCAGTTTTACAAGGGATTGGAGTTTTTGGCCTCTTTGATAGACAGGGGACCATCATTTGGTCGAGATATAGTGAATATTATACAGACCCAAATGTGAATTTGAGACTTTTGAGGTTGGATGCTGATGGGAACCTTAGAATGTATTCATGGATTGAGAAACTTCAGGTCTGGAAAGTGGCATGGCAGGCTCTGGAGAATCAATGTGATGTTTTTGGTACCTGTTGTTTGTATGCTGTCTGTAGCTTTAATGCCACAGGACCCTTTTGCAAATGCCCATTTGAGAGAGAAGGATCTAAGGCCAATGTTAGTTTGGAAATGGGGTCCGAAGGGGCCTGTAGGAAACTGATGAAGTTGGGCAGTTGCAACGAGGGCAACACCCTAATGGTGATGAATCATACTTTTTTATAAGGAATCTTTCCTCCTCATGATGTGTATAACTATTCCAACACCAAGGCTTTCATGGAAAATTGCCTCGAGGATAGGTCTTCTGTTGCTGCAACAACCTTGAATGATGGGTCTGGCATCTGCAGGATCAAGAGGACTAGTTTCATCAGTGGATATCATTACATCTCGGTTCCTGCAATCTCATTTGTAAAGGTATGCCTTACACCAGAAGCAGTAAACAATCAGATTATTTCCATGTATCCTCAAACATCAAATTTGGACTCGTCTTCCTTCTCTTCATTACCTTCAGTTTCAAGCATACATGGTCGCATCTGCATTGTAAGAGCAGTCTTGCCAATTGTGCTTATTTTTCTTGCCATACAAGTAGGGTTAAGTTGGTATGTTTTTAAAAGAAGAAGAAGAATGCAGGGGATGCTTTCAGCCAAGCATGGATTGATGGATCAAAATTGTAGAGTCCCCATCAGGTTGACTTACTTAGAAATACAAGAATTGACAGAGAGCTTTAGCCACAAGCTTAGCCCAACTGTTTTCAAGGGAACTCTGTC
Source organism: Pinus albicaulis (assembly GCA_034641835.2). NCBI lineage: Eukaryota > Viridiplantae > Streptophyta > Pinopsida > Pinales > Pinaceae > Pinus > Pinus albicaulis. Next base: position 1,444,168,856 of record CM076577.1, on the reverse strand, counting down.
CAGCATGAAACCTGTGATATTCAAGTGGCTAGATGTTGAAACTACCGAGAAGGAGTTTCGGAAGGTATTGTCCATTATAGGAATTCATCGCTGTACGACACACAGTTTTTCCTCAATTCATCGCCCAACTCTTACCAATAATGGAATTTTAATCGATCCAAGCAAATTTTGACATGGGTATGCATGGATTCATCATTAGGAATTACGCCATATTTAGAAAACTACTGCCGTTTTTGTTCTACAGGTTTTATTGAGTGGTTTTGCTGTCTATCTATCTGTCTTCTGGGGGAGCCACTTGTAGTGATTTGCAGGTTTTCAATTTAAATTCAGGATCTCCTTTTCTCTCAAGCACCGCAGATCGAAGCCCTGCGCAGTGGTCCACAACGCCCATCTCCGCAACCTCGGACAGAGACAGACGGTAGGAAAACGTTCGCAAAAATCATGCTAACAGGCTAACCAACAAATGACAAACACGTGGCAAAATTTGATTAGTGAGAAGGGCGGTACGATATTTCTCCTATTGGCTGGGGTGAACAGTGTTTGCTCACCCCAAGCCCGCAAAGAAAACGCCTCCGGCGTAATTATTCTTAGTCATCGTATTATTCATTTAGTTTTGCATTGACTGTGTTTTAGGTTTTTTTCACTAAAATTTAAATTTTTTATTATTTAATTAAGAATTTATTTATTTGTTATTTTTTATTATTATTTAAAATTATTTATTTATAAGGTGATTAGTTGAGGTCTAACTCTCATTTCTGTTAGGTACTATTTTTTTTTATTTTTTCTTTATTCAACAATTTTTTTTCTTTTTTCTATTATTTCCATTTTCATAAAAAAATTTCTTCCTTTCTTTTTTTCAAAATGACTTATTATTATATCAAAAAAATATTTAAAAAATACATACATATACAAAAAAATATTTAAAAAATATATACATATATATTAAAAAAATATTTAAAAAATACATACATATACAAAAAAATATTTAAAAAATATATACATATATATTAAATATGTTTTTGATATAATAATAATAATTTTTGTTTGATTGCATATATAAATTCAGCAACCTAAAAACTCCTAGGGCATTTCGATTGTGCAGAGTTTACCCATCAAACTTGTGAAAACCCCTAGGGCACTTCGATTATGCAGAGTTTACCCATCAAACTTGTGATTTAATGAATTCCTGCCGGATTTTAGACAAATTAGATTAGAAAAATGAATCGGAAAACTTTTTAAAAAGTAGCATTAAAGACAACCCATATATATTAAAGCCATAGTCTAACCAAACTGCTTTTTTGCCTTGAAAATCATTGAAATTTCAGCAAGATTTTAATAAAATCGGGCAAGGATTTTTGTAAATCCACGTTAAAGTTGTGAAACTTCAAGATTTAGGGTGCCCTAGAGATTTTTATGGTGTTGGATTCATTTCCACCATCAAAAACATAATTCTAACATTGCTACTATTTCTTGAAATTTTTTTGGTCGGATTTCGGCCACTTTTGACCGTCCTTGCAATCCCTCCACCTCAATAGACTACTCTTATATTAAAGTGTATATATGTTAATATAAACAATATTAATTAATGATATTTCTTAATTTTTTGTGATGTCATTCAAAAATAGGGTATATATAAGTTGCTTTATTTTTGTGATGAATTTTTTGTCTTTATTGTTTTTTAGTTTAATTAAGCTACATTTAAGCTAAGCAACATGTACTAACTACTATGTAACCCTTGTGTATTAATATTCGTCTTTTATTATTTGTTGAGTATACATTATTTTTGTGTTTAACTAAAAATTAGATTGCATTATATAAAGTTAACATTTGAAAAGGAAATTAATTCATTTTTTAAATAATTTAATTATATTTTAATATATTTGATTAGGGGTAGTTTTATTATGTAATGATTAGGCTTAGCTAAATCTTTATGAGTTCATGATTGGAAATACATTGTACCGTCAAATTAATACAAGAAAAATGGAGGCTAACCTCAAAGTTGTGCTTGTGGCAGATAGTACAAGCAAAACCAAGGCTGAGTATCCGACCAAGACTATAGGACATACTCCAAGCAAAACCAAGGTTGAGTATACAACTGAGACTATGGGACATACTCCAAGCAAATATGGTGCTGACTCAGATATTGTGGGACATAATCCAATCAAATATGAAGTTGACTCCGAAAAATACTACAAACAAAAATAATGTTAACTAGAAGGCAACAAGGGTGACTTTGTTGTTTGGTAAGCTCACTCATCAATCTTGAATTTTAACTATTCATACAGTTTAATCCACCGACATGGAACATTTTTTTGTACTAACAATAATTACAAGACTGGTAGACCTATTGTTTCCCATAAGAACAATGTGACACCTACTTGAGATGATGGAGCACACAACATTGTGGGTTCAAACCACCTGGGGGTCTCTGTAAATTTGGGAGAAGTCTCTGATACCCATGTCTGCGAGTTGATTGTGTGTTTTGGCCACCCTAACTACTTGATCCTTCATCTCCCAGATGGCATTGTTTCCCTTCCTACCCTTCGCACATTACTGAAAGAATTTTGTGTTGTCATCCCTCGCCTTGAGCCAAATGGCCTTGATTTTGAGCCTCCAAGTTTCCTCTTTTTTCCTCAAAAGTTTTTTTTTTTTTTTCATTTCAATTTCCAACAAGATTAGATGATTTTTAGTATGAATGGATAGGAACCCCAGGCACTTTGATCTAGTCAGTCTAACTATTTATTTATCAATCTTCATCAGTGATTCTTCATCTCATATCCTTTTCTCCCTTGCCCATTTAATTTTCCTATCTTTGATCCTGGTCAAATTATTGGATATGAACCTCGCCGGCCTGATGTTCTGATCATGGTGACAATGGGTCCAGGATTCCTTGACAATTTTGTGGAATTTAGGTTCCTCCAACCAGATGGAATTGAACTTGAAGGGAGAGTGTGGTTTGGAGTTCTCACAGATGACTTCGAAGTATATGGGGGAGTGATCGAAGATGCATCCCGCTCCCACCCAATGTTTTGCCCTATCAACCTTGTTCACCAACTTGGATTTGATCAGGAAACACTCCAATCTACGCGATAGGGTTGCTTCCTTGATCCTTTTATTGAGCCATGTAGGTAGATTTTTAGGTATATCAAAATCCAGTATATCGACATTATCAATCATTTGCTCAAAATAATCAGTCAAGGACTCTGGTAGTGCATTGGGACCCCATGATTTAGCTTTTCCTAAGGAGAAATTTAAATCACCACCTATGATGATATTTTCCTCCTACATGATCGATGAGGCCATAAGCTTGTCCCAGAATGAAATCTAATTATGGCATGGACCATAAACATTTATCATCCGAAGGGGAGTATATAATGTATGCACCTAATACCCCTTCCCATCCCCACATGTTCTCCACTTTAATGGTATGGTTGTTGAAGCCAATGGCACAACCTCCCTAATGCCCTCTCACATCCAATGTATGAAAGCTCCAGTTAAGAAGCAAGGAGGATAAAAATTTGTGAATAACCTCCCCGCTCCCAAAGTCTCTTCTAGAAAGATGACATCCACTCTCTCTAAAGTCAGCAATCGCCTAAGTGCCACTTTTTTATCAGGGTTGGCTAACCCTCTACAATTAAAGGATAGACAGATCATGGTTCACCCATTTCCAAGGTGTCCTTTGCTCTAAGAACCTGATCAATTGAGGATTGTTTCCCAGAAGCCACCTCAATCCCAGCACGAAGGATAGATTTGGAAAGTGAGGAAGGTCTTCCCGTGGATGATTTCATATGCTTATGGGAGGGATTGTCACCCAATCCGAACGAGGGGGTGGGATTAGCATTTTCCAGTGATCTGAGGTAATATCTGTGGGAGGAGAAATTGCCTGAAAGGTCGGACTTTTTAGAGGTGTTAGAGGCACCTACAAGTGTGAGAGGAGCAGGGCTCAAGGAGGATGGGGGCATGATGCAACGGGTTAGATAATGGGGTCAATATTGCAATCATTTATTTTCGATCTAGATGTAATAAGAGATATAATAGGAGATTCAGAACGATAAATAGCAAATATATTGGGAGGAGGGGGAGAGATAGAAATACTTGTAAGCGGACTGGATCTCGTAGATTGTGAATGAGCGACACTAGCCAAAGAAGCTGATGCAGGGGCATTAGATACTAGCCAGCAATGTAGGAGTTTTGTCCACATGTTGTGGCTAGGAGGGTTTGAAAACAGTCAAATTGTTACAGCTAGGTTTCAATACCTTAGCTGATTGTATTATTAGATCAGTTAGAGTCATAGAAGTTGAATAGCTCAGTTAGTTTAGCTGTCATATTCCAGTTAGTTGAATTGTTTTAATTAGACTGTTGATTTCCTTAAATGGTCCTCTCAGAGGAACCGAAGAGTCATAGGTTTATGTATATAATTGTAACCCTCGGATGTATGGAGGAGGACAAGAAGAGGAGAGGAGATTTCTGCAATAAACTCTGTGTGTTGCAATTGCTTCCAATTGAATAATTTCAATTTTCATTGGCCATCGAATTGTCTTGAATTCTTATTAATGAAGAAATTGTTTGATTGTGAAACGATTGTATACTGGTTCGGTGCGAAATCGTTGCGAAGGGTGATCGTGTGAATGCCATATATCTCTGTCCGGTGTTTCCTAAATTTATTCGAGCAAACCCTGCGAAGTTATCACCACCCACAGGCATGGTCTGTATTGAAAAGCCATCGGAATAGAATCTCATCATTATTGATTGAAACATGTCGAAGATTAACCCAAGGTTAGACGTGAGTTAATAAACAAAGAAGAACGCAACCCGACGAGGAACCCTGGTTAAACACTGTGCACAAACTGCGAGTGGTTTGGGTGACTAGTAAAGGTTGGAAGCGGTATTCATCGCACCACTCTTATACGGAACGCGGTATTGAAGAATTTGTAGCGATTCCATAGAGCGCCTGACGCGTGTCCCCAAGTGAAATCAGGAAACCACCTTCCCGTACGTGCCATCGCGCGTTATCGTTTGCACATGTTGACCAAGCGATATATGTTGGATCGGGCAACGCGATAACAACCGTCGGATAAGGGCCCAGTTATAAATTATATTAATTGGAACCTTTTAATTAAGGTATGGCATCGTTTGTTTAATGCACAATATTTTATTTAAAGTAATCCAGTTATATGATCCAGGAGATATAAAATAAAGTATGGAAAGCTATAACCATCGGTTATAAGGTCGGGCAACGCGAAAGATATATTTAAAACTGCAATGGTTTTCAAATGACATTTATTTATCAAATTCCCCGAATTTGATAAATAATATTCCGAGAAAAAGAAATAGACCACGTGGGGAAAAAAGAAAGGAGTACACAGAGAACGACGACGGTTGACCGCCCCTCTTCAGGGCTGACTTTCAGCGTTTGTTGCGTCAGAAGCCTGGGATGCGGTCTGGGGAGGTGCCTTCTAAATGTCCCTCAGAGGTCTTGGCATAGAAGTAGGCATCTCCTGTGTTGTAGTTGTGCCTTTTACCTCTTGCGTTTGAATCCCCACGCGCACCTGTGCCTTGGGAGGTTCCATGTTTTCCACATTGATCAAAGGACACTCCCCTTATATATTATCGACCTAATGGCATCGACGACATCTAAAGGGCACCCCCTCGTAGTCCAGTTTTTGCCATATTATGACATCCTTGTGTTGGAGGCGATAGATTTCCACCAGACCCTTGCGAGTATCCAGGTGCACTATATTCTGGCCATGGAGATGTTCCTAGTCTCCATGTACGATGTGTTGTGATCCAAGTAGATGCCCAGATCTTCCCCTATGCATCTGAAGACATCCTTTGTCCAGAATTGTAGAGGCAGGCCAGGAAATCTAACACATATGGGTCGGCTAAATTTTTTCCTTATCTGGGTCGAAAAGAGGATTTCAACTCTTGAGCAGGACCAAAGTCATCTCAATGTGCCAAAATTTCGAGAGGACCCAATTAGCCATATCTGGGTGAGGGAATATGAGGGCGAACCATCCCCGATTCATAGTGAGCACTGCTGGTAGTTGGTCCAAGATTTTCCCCCATATCTCCGAAGTCCATTTTTTAAGCTTGGCATAGGAGTAGTTCCTACCTCTAACCCATCCTACCAATACCATTTGTGCAGTCTCGTCCACTTGTGCCATGCTAATATCTTCATGAAATACCAGTAAAATTCCATGTTCTCGGCTCTTGGTACACTTGGTCTTCTTCTTTCCAGACCTGTGAGGGTGTTCATCTTGAGTGAGCCCAGCTCCCTCAAGTTGAGTGTCATCGGAGTCTAAAACCCTTTTGTCATCCTGCAAAGGTATCGGTTGGGTAATGCCCTCGAAATAGCTAGAGGCTTTACCTATAGGAGGACTCCTCAATATTTCATTTGTGATGATGGTATCTTTTGCAGAGTGTAATCCAAGATGTTCAAACCCTAATGAATTGTTAGGAACACCACAAAATCCCCCCCGTACCCACAGTGGCAGCACCTAACTCCTCCAGGATTGTCTATTTTTTTTTTCCCATATCTTAAGTACCGATGGTGATGGAATAGAGAAAGAGGGTGATGCCTAGACCTCCGGTATTATATCATCAAGACTCTTCGTAAGGACCGGATTAGTGTCCCTAAAACCTAGCAGCCCATGTGATGACTCACCTACTTCCATGTCCATAAATCCATGTTCCACTTGTGCCCTCAGGTCTTGAAAATAATCCGGTGGAGGCAACTGTCAGCTGATGTGGATAGCCAGCACATATCTGCGACGATTCCATGGTATCGAAGGAGTATTCTAACTATTCCTCGTCCATGAATGGGGTTCTGAGATATTCATGACCGTGCCCAAAAAACCAAAAAAAATCTTGTAACCTCTTTGGAATGTTCTGAGAAAAGCTTGCCCATGACTCTAACCACTTGCCTCCTCTGATTGGGTCCAAGGAAAAACATACCTCTAATTATTAACCCGTATGTTGGGTTGTTGAAGACCGCGAATGTTATGAGCACCCTCCAGCCCGTCAAAATGTTCCTATGCTACCCATAACAGTCATAACAATTCGCTCCAAGATGAGTATACCCCCTTCAAACCACCATTGACACAACCGCAACTTGGGTATCAGCTGGGGTTTCACACCAGGGTTTTCGCCATCCCTCTTTTGATCTTCCTTACACTTCATTTTTTTGTTTCTTTAACATCCCTTTCATCTACACCAAAGTATTCTTGACTACTTCTATCTATCCATCTGTCTATGGATGGAATGTTGTAGATCTCTTCAAAAAATTTGTAGGGATGCTATATTTGAAGAAGATGTTGCATTTTTGAAATCCAAGGGTTCACACTTGGAATCTGATGTGATGATGGAGTTAAAGTTGCTCCAAATAATGTGGAGCCAAAGTCCCAGGAACCTATGTGTATGATCAAAGACTCTCATATATAATATATTGATCATGACCTAATGAAACTACAAAATCTCATGTTGTTGAATCAAGAAAGAGACCTGTCTAGTTAGAGAAAACCTTGAAAGAAGTTGAAGGCCATGCTGCTACTCATGGGAATTTTCGGGAAATTAAGAAACCAAAGAAGTATTTTTGTTATACAACCTTGATGTGTAAGATCATTGAATTCGATCCATCCTCCTATGAAGAAAAAAATAAAGAGCAAGTTTGGAAAGAAGCAATGACCGAATAATATCAATCTATATTGAAAAATGATGTTTGGGAGATTGTGCCAAGACCCAAGGATAAATCCATTATATCTTCAAAATGGATCTACAAGATAAAACATGTTGTTGATGGAAGTGTGGAACAATACAAATATAGATTCGTGGCTCGTGGATTCTCCCATAAAGAGGGAGAGGATTATGAAGAAACATTTGCTCTTGTCACTAGGTATGCATCTATTAGGTCTGTTATTGATCTTACATCTATTACAAGTTGGAAGTTGCATCAAATGGATGTCAAAACCGCCTTTCTAAATGGGGTCATTGAAGAAGAAGTTTGCATTGAACAACCTCAAGGGTTTGAGTTCCACACTAGAGAGACTCATGTTTTCAAATGGAATAAGGCCTTCTATGGCCTAAAGCAGGCCCATCATGCTTGGAACCCTTGTATTGATAGTTATCTATTGAGTTTGAGATTCAAGAAAAGCATTGCTGGTCCAAATCTATATTTCAATATTGTTGATGGTGAGCCCCTAATATTATTTTTGTATGTAGATGATTTGTTTCTAATAGGAACAAAGGTATTAATTGTTCGGTGTAAGAGGGAGTTGGTTTCTGAATTTGAGATGAAGGATCTTGTCCTCGTGCATTGCTATTAGTGGTTGAAAATTTGGCAAATGCCTGGTGGGATATTTGCAGGAAAAAGTACATTATTTTGATTCTTCTTAGATTTGGTATGATGGATTGTAAGTCCATGGAAATTCCTATGGTGAAAAAATTGAAGAAGATCTGGGACAGTGACTTAGAATTGTTTGATCCTACTATAGATAAAGGATTGATTGGTTCATTTAATTAAATTGTGAACACCAAGACATATATTTGTTATGTAGTTATACGTTAAATCAATTCTTGGTAGAACCTCATCGTGTACACTGGTTTACAAAAAAACACATATTGAGGCATTTTTGAGGCACCATTGAGTATGGTTTGATGTATGCTTCTGGTGGTGAATGGAAATTGTATGGTTTTATTGATGTTGTGGTAGCTAAACTAATAGAAAGAGCACCTCTAGATATTTTTTTAGTCTAGGTTCTATTATGGTTTCTTGGTCTAGCAGGAAGAAGACCTTTATTGCTTTGAGTACTACTGAATTTGAATACATTATTGCTAATGCAACCTGTTGTGAGGCTATATGATTTCAAAAATTGTTCGTTGATCTATTTGAGAAAATGTATGAGCCAACTATCATATATTGTGACAACCAGAATTATGTCAATCTATCTGAGAACCTAGTGTTTCGTGAAAGATCAAAATATATTGAAATCAAGTACCACTACATCTATAATATTGTTCATAGAGGATTTGTGAGGCTCGAATATGTTCCTACTAATGAGAAGGTTGCTGATGTATTGACAAAGTTGTTGTCCCAAATGAAGTTTGGCTATTTCAGATAACAACTTGGAGATATTGAGAACCCCTCTCTGGATGATAGGGAGCACTGAATACATAACATCATTAATAGACCATCTCCTAGAGGTTGTGTGATGAGATATCTTGAGGTCCGAGAGATGGGTTCCTCTCGTAGGTTGTGTGTTGAGAGACATTGTTGTCTGGGAGATGTGTTGATGATTCCTCCTGTAGGTTGTGTGCTAAGAGACATTGTTGTCTGGGAGATGTGTTGATGATTCCTCCAATAGGCTATGTGTCAAGAGACATTATTGTCCAGGAGATGTGTTGATGATTCCTTCTGTAGGTTGTGTTCCAAGAGACATTGTTGTCCGTGAGATGTGTTGATGATTCCTCCTGTAGTTTGTGTGTCTAGAGACATTGTTGTCCAAGATATGCTTTGAGATAGATGCTATGTATCTTTCCTTATTTTGATATCTATGGAGAGAGAGAGACTTGGACTATGTTATATTCCTTAGGTTGTGAGTCGAGAGAACTATGGATTGGTCGGGAAGATGAATCTTGAGAGAGAATGAAAAACTACCTCCGTAGCTAAGAGGCAATGTTGAAATATTAATATCTATGGTCATCATGTTTCATCAAAATATGGAGGAAATTTGTTTATATGTCACCTAAAGTTGGCTCATATTATGCTCTACAAGTCAGCTCATTGGAAGCACTACAAGTCAACTCATCTAGGGATATTAGCCCTCATGTAGCCACTACAAATTAAATATTGATCACTCTCATTTGGTATATCGCAAGAATTACGATTTGGTCTACACTTGAAAGGGTATTCAACCTTATACTTCAGGGAGAGCGAAGAAGAATACAAGTTATCTTTGAATGTGATTTGGTTCATCATTCAAGGGTTCATTGCTACATAAGTTAGGGCTCATTGGTATTTACATTTTGAAATGATTTTGAAGCCAACAAGTGAATATTGAAGCTCACTCCATCCTGTATTATATATCTGAAGTTGACCGAGTTGATTTTGGATAATCTCCTCCTATGTTCATTGGTTATCTTAGTGAGAATTTCGGCCTCCTTTATTATAGTCACCTTAGGCCTGTTTTCGGCCTCTTGGTGTAGTACAATTCATTGGACAATAGTGGCATATTTGTTGTTGACTACTTTGGACTTGTTGGAACATTACGATGTATTATTGATGGAAAAAATATCTCTTTCATAAGGAAATAATTTTGGGTTTTCCCCAGAGTGGGTTTTTCCCTAGTTGTGAGCCTAATCTCGGTGTCTTGTCTCTTGATTCTATCTATTGTTCATTGCCTACTGTGATTTTTATCTAATGTTCTTATTGAAGAAATATCTGGTTGACATTTTCATGTGTATCTACTTATTGATAAAGGGATAAAGAAGTAATTATCAATAGAAGTAGTTATCACTTATGAAAAACTATTCTAGTCTTTTCTCTACTAGAAAGTCCAACAATTAGATGGGGTTGCATCCTTGCATATCCACCCACTATGCTTGAAGGTTTATATGTTAGGTGTTGGAGCATGTGTTGGTTAATGGGGATGTGGTGTGGCTTGGAATAAAAAAACTTAGATACTTAGGATAAATAATGCTACAATGATCCCCCATTTTTTTCAAGACCCTTGGATTTAACAAGGCGGCTTCACTGGCTAATAAATTAGTTTGAGAATTAAATTTTCTTGGAAATCAATAAAATGAAACCTAGAATTAAATTTTCTTAAGAAACAATAAAATGAAACCTTAATTTGATTATTAACCTCTCTATTAATTAAAAAAATGACTAAAGAAAGCTTATTGCCCACCAAATTTTATTTCTCAATCATTGATTTGATGATAACACTTAATTTTCCCACTGTACTATGCTTCCAAAACTTCTAGTTTTTTGCTTTGTTGGACGAAAAGATACATAATTGTCACATCATGATTATCACATTGATGTTTATTCTTATGAACTTTGGAGGTCACCAAGACCAAGGAGATTCTATTAAATTGAATAGATTCCTCTTGACTTCAAAGTATGCTCCTAATTTCTAGAATATCCCTATGATCTATGACTATGAGCTCGAATCAAAGATAGGTGAGGGTGACAGAGTAAAAATGGAACCAAGCTGACCATAATTAACACACACACACTAGAGAGGTTCTGCATACCATAAACCTCAAATTAGAACAACAAAAAATTATTCTTCCAGAAATTATTGTAACTCGAATTGAAGATACCAGCACATCCAATCTCATAAGTAAATAAAAATATGTATCCCATACATTTAAAAACTAGAGTATGTAGAGAAAATGTGCAACTAATGGTGTTACAAAAAAATTCAATGGAGTGACTGTACATAAAAATATCCTTATGATCCAAGTCCAAAACCCACAGGAAAATTTTAAATATTGAATTCCAAATGCATTCTATAAAACCAAGAAATCTAGAAAATATCCACTAAATGACTCCAAAAATTATACCAAAATACCAATGAGATAACCCGAGCCCAAAGAAAGCTCTTGATTTTTGGGATAAAATTTGTATGGGAAGCCTTGTGAAGTCCCTACAAATTCCATTTAAACTCTTCACAATTGTCCCACCTTTCCAACGAGAAACCATAAAAATGGATTCAATAGAATAAACATGTGTAATTCCCACATGTACATGAGGTGGGGTTTCTTCCTTGTATATCCCCTCCCTATGCTTGAAGATTGATATATTAGGTGTTGGACCATGTCTTGGTTAAGAGGGATGTGGCATGTATTGGAATCATAAACCTTAGATACTTAGGATATAAAATGATATAATTACCTCCAATTTTTTTCAAGACCCCTGGATTTAACAAGGTGGCTTCACTAGCTAATAAATCAGTTTGAGAATTAAATTTTCTTAGGACTTGATAAAATGAAACCCTAATTTGATTATTAACCTCCCCATTAATTCATATAATGACCAAAGCAAGCATATTATCCATTAGATTTTATTTCACAGTCACCAGTTTGATGATAACACTTGACTCTCCAATATCATCCAAAGATTTTCTATTAGATTCCTTTATGACGAGGTGTTGTAGCTGCTACAACCCGCTCCAAAATTTGGCCTATACTCAAATTTTGGAGCCTTCCTTGGTCTTGTTTATGCCAGTCACAAACTTTGAAGTTCATTTTATTTCTTTTGACCCCTTTCGCAAGATAGTAAAAGTGTCGCCTTTGGCATGTTGGATATTGCAATGAATGTATGAGCTTGTTCCAATGATTACAAGAGGTAATATTTGTGTAAATGAGTTGTTATAACTATGTAAGTACCCGCCACACTGATTTCCAAAATTTTGGACACCGTTGCACAAGTGTTGTCACAATTGTCGTAAAGTGTCTTTGGTGTCACACTTGTGATAATTGGTCACAAAGCTATCACAGAGAGGATAATGCTTTGTCTGCATGTCATAGATGATCTATGTTATTTGATTTGTAAAGAATTTTTAGTGTGTGATCACAATCAAAACCCATCATTTTTCACACCAATCTCACATGTCCCACACTCAATCATTTTCTGGAAAAATTCTCGACCAAGCAACTTAGCCTCTCCGAGCCTCCCCTGAGCTGCACATTGCGCAGTCTCAGTCCTCTAGTTGTGACCCTAGTGCTTGGCACTACACAGTGCATAGTGATATATTCACAAGGACTACCTCATTGCACAGTTTTGTTGATCAACATCTGACCTTAACCTACAGAATTGCGTAGTTGAGGCCTCCAGCCTAGCTTGAACTGCCCACTTCGCAACTTAAAGAAAAAAAATCATCCCTTTGGCCTTTGAATTGTGAATTTCATAGTCATTTCGACCTCCCTAACCTTATGAACTACACAATTGTCTTTCCCAGATCTCATCCTTGTTGCATGTCCCCTCTGACTCCAGAAATTGCGCAGTTATGTCCCTTAGCCCAACTTGAAATACGAATTGCACAGTATCAAGGCTCGAGGTTTCCCCTTTCTTTTTGTAGTTACTAAGCCTCCTTTCCCAACCTGTTACTTGTACCGGGCTCAGTTTATGGATCAGAATGTACCATCTTAGACTATGGTTTTTTGGATTGATGTTTTCCCGTCATGAGTGGATTGCAAGAAAAATTTCTCTATCAAGTCATGGTGAGATGATAATGGAATAAATGAAGGAATAAATCATGATAAAATACACTCTTGTAGCTTAAATTACAAGAGGATTGTTTGAGAGAAAGAGAAAGGGCACTATTTTGCGACCACTTTCCAAGACTTGATATCATTGAAGACTCCTTGTCACCAAGGCTTGCAGAGGAGCGAAGGAGATCTCTTTCATGAAGACACTTAACTCTCAGCAATAATAATGGATTGACACTGCCACATCATCAAGAAGTCCATGTCAACAGTGTCATGTCATGTCATGTCATGTCATGAGTGGTCATGTCACCACATCACTGTTGTACATCATGTTCATTGTAAACAAATGTATTGTAAAGTGGAAGTCCAAAGCACACACATGAATGTAAAGAGTCATGTACATGGAAAAGTCACGGGAAGTTGAAAAATCATGAGGGTAGTTAAAGAGTCACCCTTGGTTATATTACTCCCTCATTATATGAGCAAATGATTTTTCACCTTGGCTCCACCAGTAAAGCAATAAAGAGAATATTTGGTTCTTTTGTGGAGCAAGGAGTGGCTCCAATGCTCCATTATTGGAGCTACTGATGTTCATTGTATATATGTGTTTCAAAAATTTTACTTAATAACATAAGCCTTTCAAGGCCAACATGTTCTTCATACATGACTTATGAATTTTTATAATACTATTCTGCGGATGTTTGTACTTCATGTTTTCTTTTCACATGTACTAAAATTGTTGAACTATTTCAGTTATTTTAGTGCTTATCTTGTTGAGAATGTGTTGTAATGGTTGTTACTGTTGTCCCATCCTTGTGAACTATTCCTCAAGATATTAGACAGATTCTTCTTATATTACTGTGTGCGGGATTGTTGTCCCATCCTGGTGGAATATTGTTGAGCCTCATAATTGTTTCTTTTTTACAATTCTTTTTCACCTATTTTGACGATCATAACCATCAATGGGCATCAAATCAGTGGATTCAAATCTTGATAGGTATATAATTGTATCATATTTCATATATTACTAATTTTATTTATTATTTTCCTAATACTTGCATCAAATACTGAATTTTGATGTTTCTGCAGCCAAAATATGATTCTGCAGTTGAGTCCATTGTTGAACAGGATCCAAGGTGCCAACTGGAACAAAAGGTATGTGGGGAGATAGCAATTATTCTAGTCAATGTTTTGCTCCTATATTCATGAATAGAAGTTATGGAAGAAGGTTCCAATTGAATGGTCAAAGGTGAAAGTCGACGATTTAGCTACATCAAGCGAGCGAGAAGCGAAACAGATCCCTCATGATTTTCTTTGTCAAATAGAAAATTGTGTGTGATTTCTAAAAATATAATTTTCTAAGTTTAATTTAGTATTTTGTTAGCTAACGAAGCTCTGAACATTTATGACATAGGTTCTATAAAAACCGCATAGCAGATATGTTATGCATCGTCATTTTTATTAATTTATGCAACAATGAACTCTTAAAAATATGTTTTAATATAACTAGATGAAGTTTTCTCATCTCGATGCGTGGTTGATCTTTCAAATGTTTTGTTGCCATCGGCTTGTGGAGGCCCCCCTCAAGCAGTAAGGTTTTTTCATTTATGTCATTTATATTTCCGAATTTTATTTATGTTGTTTTGATTTCTGAATTTTATGATCAATTATATGGATGCATCCCCCTAACGTAGCTTTATGTTGATTCTAAATTGAGAAACATATTAGATGTGTAGTGTTTATATGAAGCATATGATTGAGTTCATAAATAGAAACATTGTGGTTATTTTTAATCATTTTCTTCTATTAATTCAGGAGCACATGAATTGAGTTGGCATTAAGAGTTTGAATTGAGAACGAGATTGTAATTTTGAGAATCAAAGAATTAGTTTGAAGGGTTCATTTCAGAGCATGAGTGTTGTGAGTTTTATTTCAAAGTAAGAGTGGATTATTAATTTGAGCAAGTATGAACATAGTTTAATTTCCTTTTGATTTTTCATGCAAGAGTGTGTTTATTCTTTTAGAAATCAAGTTTCTTTCAAAGCACATTTCAGATATTTTGTAGTGTGTGTGTATGAGCCTTAATGAGTTAAATTTCATTTTGAAAGTGTGAGATTAATTCATGAGTTTGAGATCTTTATTGGTTGTCGATTTCTTAGAGTTAATTTCAATGAATAATCTAATCATGTGAACTGACAATTTAATTCAAATTAGATACTTAGGATTTCTAGCATATATAGTGCATTCACACTTCGCCAGTTTACTAGCCCTGGTCGATAATTTATGTAATCAATTTAAGACAATTAAATTGACAAAAATTTTGGCGTTGTTGTCAGGGAAGTGTAGATAGGAATCTTGTCTTTTTATTTTTGACAATCTCTCTCTCTCTCTCTCTCTCTCTCTCTCTCTCTCTATATATATATATATATATATATATCACAAAAATGACATGCATAGGGAAAGAGATTCTAGAGGTAGATTTGTAAGTAGAGGAAGAAATTTAATTCAAGCAACACCACTAACCCCACTATGACCTCGTAGTGCCACACCATCCACCCAAACTCGCATACCATCCACTACATGCAGACATAATATTCATGAGTTACTATGATCTGAAATCCAACGTAGAGATTCACCAACTTCACCAACTGAAGCAGTTGTAGAAGAATAATATCTTTCATCCCCAACAAAAGGAGTAATTTTCCTAACTTCAACTGCAGAACAACTTCTAGCACAAGAACTAGAAGTCCCCAATGAATAAGAAGAAGAGAAACCTTCTTTTAACATACCATTGATAGAGGAACTAGAAGGACTAGAAGAGGAATTAGAAAACCCAATTTTGGAACCTTACATTAGTTCGGAAGAATAAACCCAATTTTGGGACCTTACATTAGTTCGGAAGAATCTACAATGGCTAGGGAAGAAGGAGAAGTACACAATGTAAGTGGTAAACATCTTAGGATTGGAGGTGGAATGATTCGGATTTATGCAGGAACGCAACATAATACACATATAACCATAAATACAAAGATTCAGTAGAAACAATACTTCATTTCATTAATATCAAAGAACTGAAATTTGTTTACAGAAAGAATGAAAATAAACTAGCTAGGGCACTAGTAGCTTATCTCTGAGAAGAGATGTGGTGGCTACATGTCTATGAACTCTGTTACAATGACGCTCGAGGGCCTATTTATTATTGAGAAATAATGGAAAACCCTAAACATCCAAAAACCTAACCCTAGGAGATGAAGCGCCAAAGCTATGGGCCACGTTTGGGTAAATTGGTACATCAACTTCCGAAGAACGTAACTTTGGCATACAATCTCCGTTTGATGCGCAAGATACCTTGTTAGAAATATATATCTAACGAATACAACTTTTTATGTGAGAAACATCGATCTATAGACCCATTTTACACCCGGTTTTCCCAAAAAACATCGTTTAGGGCCTCAAAACGGCTCCAGAAGTTCAGGACCCGAAAAACTGCGAAAAATAGTAAGTTGTGCTACCATTAAGGAAACTGAAAAATTGAAAGAAACAATGGTGGGTCCCCAAGTTGAATAGGTGGGTGGAAACCAATATCCACTTGGATCATTCCTCCCCCGTTAGGAAGAAATGATCCCCGTTGCGTTGAGTTCCTCCATGAGATGAGGAAACTTCTCATGAACTTGGTCCCTAGTGAACCACTTGCCTTGGTGTAAGAGTTGGCCAGATTTGACAACCCAATATAGTTGGATCTTTTTTTGGTGAGTGTTCTTGAATTTCATGTCCATGATACAATCCATGGTGGTCCGTTCCATGCAGTCTGAGTTTAACTATGTTGGTGTGAGTTGTTCTACAATATCGGAGGTGTTCAGTAGAGGTGGGAAGTAGGGCCGAAGGCATTCCACATTGAATACTGGGTGAAAACCAAGGAATGGTGTTATACTGAACTCGAAGGCATTGGTCCCTACAGCCTTGGTGATGGTGTATGACCCATATCGGAGTGGGCAAAGCTTGTGGTGGGGTCCAGTGAGGTGCTCCTTCTACAAATGTAGCCACACTTTTTCGCCCACCTAGAAGTTGTGTGGCACCCTGTTGGGGTTCCCATGTTTTGGCAAGGTTGGAAATACAAAAATATGAGACAACATCAAAACCACTTTCAAACCTCAGGATCTAGCCCTCCTGGGTCCAGAGAGGGATCTCTCTATGATTGTCAAATGTATATGTCTTTGAAGCTCAATGTTGAGATGCTAAGCTAGTTATAAGGCTCAGGTTTGTTTGCTTGATTGTTTGTTTGGTTGCTGGTTATCAGGATAGGAGGGTTTGATATAAGACAAGGATGAGCAAAGAGGATTTAGGCAGAGGTGAAATATTCCAGGAAGCACTCAAAACCATTGGGCAATGGAGTCAGGAAAGGATTTTCTTGCTAATCAATATGCGGGCTTTCAATTGGGCTAGTCATCTAAAACATTGGATCTTAAAGATGATAGTGTGGTATGGAGTGGTAAGAGAGGAGGAACAGTAAAATTTTAGGACACAAAGTTAAAAACCAGCTGGTCGCACAAGGATCCTAGTGGACAGGGCTAACTCTAATCCCCAGTGTTCCCAAATCTTCCAGCAAAATCCTTAACAAGAAACATCTAAGAACAGATTCATTTAACTCATACATTAGAGAGCAGGCAATAACATCCACTACACTGGTTAAATTATCTGAAATAAATTCTTAGATAACACATTCAGAAGGAAAACATTAATGGCAAGGAGAGCAGAAACATAGGGTACCTAACAAGGGTAAATCCTATGCCAATATTTTGTTGCAAGCTAGTAGAAACGAAATGAAATGAATTAAACACAGAGATAGGAAAACATCATCGTTGCTTTAGATCAAGATCCAAATAAATGTGCTTGTCATATTAAACAACAATACTAGTCAAGTACAACATTGCCAATAGCTGAATACACAGTCTGAAAACATCTTCCCCAGCCTATCTTACAGCTTTACACAGAGACTATGTGTTACACAGTAATTTGTCACCGTCCTTGCAATTCCAATCTCGCCCATTGGAGGGTCGTTTCTGTGACCAATAAGCAGTGTCATGCCTTGAAAATACCATCATTGCATCCCTTTCCATGAGGACAACATTTCTTCTGTTGATCATTTCCTGAGCAGACCCCTAAAAACACCTGTTTTTGCCTTGGCGCTGGTAGCCTGTTATGTACTCGCGCCAATGGGGGAAAATTAACACTGAGCCTACGCCAATTGGCGCTCTGTCCCAGTTAAACACCCACGCCAATCTGATTTTGGAAAGTTTTTTAAAAAAAGAGGCGAAGTTTCGATTACAACAACTTCGTGGATGAGTCATCAGGAGTGGTTTCGCCTGAATAACCACGGCCTTCCTCCTTTGGCCTCTTGTTTCCACCTTATGGGGAACCTCCCAAGGGATAAGGCCTCCCTTCCAATATTGTAGGGATCCCAACCTCCTCCTCTCCTCTATAAATATAGCCTTCATCCATTGATGAAGGGGTTGAAGGGCTGAATGGCTGAATAGATAGTTCCAAAAGAGTGGCAGAATTTCCAAGTTCCCAAGAGCTTTCATGCTGCCAAAGCCTTCTTGATTCCCTAAGGCCAAATCCAAGCAAGGAGACTATTTCCAAGTATCCAGAGAGAGAGGCTTGTCCCATCCTTGGCAGGCTTTATCGAGACATGTTTTGCTGACGACTCGCCAAAGGAGAATTCGACGTTGAAGCTATGGTTGTATTCTTCTTTTGAATCTTTAATGATAAGCGACTATCAGTTATGGTTCCACTCTTGTTCTTGATCATGTTCATGAGTTATATCCTCTTCAACTGATATATAGTTGTATGTACTAGATTTTATGCTTGCGTTTGTGTTGTTTCTTGCATGTGCAGGTGTCCGATCACGGAGATCGTAAGGGTTGTGATCTGCCAGGGCGAAGGAACGGGAGCACCACCTCTTCTACAAACGACAGTGTTGGAGTCCAGGTAAGCCTTCCTCGCAAGTCGGTTTATTTACAATTAGGAACCTACACTGTAGCGTGTTTGATTGTTGCTAGACCCGATTTGGGCTAGTAGGGATCGCCTCTGTCCGCAAAGGGGATTTACCTCCTCAACAATTTGGCGACTCCACTGGGGATTTACCTCCTCAACAATTTGGCGACTCCTGATGTGGCAACTGGTCCGCCATCATCCCTTCCTGGTTTTTATCCACCCGTTGTATCTGCCCCACCGCAGGTCAACTATGTGGCTACCTACCCTGTGCCTGTACTCAGTGATAATGCCGTCGTGCATAGTGTGTTGGGGGCATTGGGTCCTGACTTCCAGGATGTTTTCCTTCCTTCAAGAGTGGAACTCTTGGATGGCATGACTTCTTATTCATTATGATGGGGTCTGGTCGGAGCATGGTTCTTTTCCTATGTCAAGCTCCTTAAAAAATGAAACCGGGTCTGGTCGGAGCAGAGTTCCTTTTCCTGTGTCAAGCTCCTTAAAAAATGAAACTAGGTTGCGGAGCAGAGTTCCTTGTCTTGTGTCAAGCTCCTTAAAAAATGAAACAAGGTTTGCCGGAGCATAGTTCATTTTCTTGTGTCAAGCTCCTTAAAAAATGAAACAAGCTGGTCGGAGTAGAGTTCCTTGTCTTGTGTCAAGCTCCTTAAAAAATGAAACAAGGGTGTCTGAGGATAGTTCTTTTAATGTGTCAACCTCGTTAAAACAATGAAACACGTTCCTGTTCAATTCGAGTCTTTGATCAGATCTCGTAAAATCCCAGTCGAGTCTTTCTTAGATCTCATAACTTGAACCTTCAATCCCTCCATCTGTTTACTCAGGTGCATGGATCGAAGCTTGGGGGGCATGTACCTCGAATTGAGTCACCATGCTGGGGGCATGTTTACTATTTCAAGCATAGTTTGTTTCTGTTTCAAGCTTCTGTAAAAATGAAACCGGTTTCAAGCATAGTTTATCTTTGTTTCAAGCTTGTGTAACAATGAAACCAACTTCAAGCAGAGTTTCCTGATTTCAAGCTTGTGTAAAAAATGAAACCATTCCCATTTTACCTCTCGTGATTGCCATTTTATCAGCCTATTTTTGCCAGATGAGCCTTGGTTTTCTCACTCCATCGTCACTATATGCTTGGCCGATCATATGCCTTCACTTGGTTGTTTTACTCGTTCCTGAGGAACCGCTGCGATGAGTGGTCTTGTTAGCCAACCTCTTGACCTTTAGTTGTTTTGAGTAGTTCCACCATCACCGAAACCAGTAGCTACCCTTTATACTACTCGTTCCTCCAGGAGGAGTCAACTTTCAGCTCTTTTCTAACTCTCTAAACATGAAAGGATTGCCGAGTCCCTTGTCGTTTTGATCTCGTTAAAGTGGCTGCGAATTGACATCTACACAGTATACGTTTACCCCTTTTTCGGGCTGGGATAGATTACTTACGAAAAAGGAATACCCTAGTCTATCGTGACTAGGAGGTTTTCTCGGATATTGTTTTCTACCTTTTCGGGTCCGAGGAACTATCTACGAAAAGGGACCATTGGAGTTTACTTTTCAACTGTCTTTTCAAACTCTCTAAACATGAAAAGACGTCGAGTTCTTCCTTTGTCAGACTCGTTAAAATGTAATGACATTGGGTTCAGTCATAATGACGTTATTCGAGTTTCTCCTTCCTAGGGCTCGTTAAATGTACTAGGATGGATTCGTCCGAAGGACGGATTTATATGACAAGCATATGGTATCCTCTTCAAGATTGTGTAAAAATAAAGAGGTACTCGCCGAAATGGTGGGGAAAATGGAACCAACATCATTGTCGTTTCGGTAGTATGTCGCTCTTGAACATGGCACTTGTCTGCATTCGTGTCGGGTTGGGGACATCTCATCTCGTTTTTCACTTGCCTCCGTGGGTTTGGGTGATCCCTTTTGACCTCTCATCTGCTCGTTGCCTTGTCGTAATGACCTTTGATATTTTGATGTCAAATACAACCAAATCCACTGTCGTGCCGCCAATATGTTCAAGAGAAGTTGACCTCTGCAAAGTATCAACCTTCCTCTCGATTCTCATGATCCCAATCGCAAAAAATGAATATGTTTCTAACCTCTTGCCTATGATGTGGGTATTGTGGGTTCACCTTCGTTTACCGGTGTCACTTTCGTCGACTTCACCACTATCTGCAGTTTACTCAGAGACTCCCTTTATGGTACCTTGGAGCCTCGCATGCTCTGTTTTAGCAGGGTCGTCGATTTGATGCAGGCTTTTCATCATTGGCCTCCCATCAAGGGACCAGGGTGTCCACGCTCACGGAGTCCACATGCCGAGACTGTAATTTATAGTACCTTGAGTGGCCATTTTCATTATCGTGTCTTTCTCGTTGCCTCATAACTTTCATCATTGGTCGCAATCGACATACCTTCATGTTCCACTTCTACCAGCATACCTGGTATTAACTGGTACTTTTCAACAGATGGAGTCACACTGATTGTGTCTGTTGTAATCCAGGCTGCGATTGTGGATTATTATCATTATGTACATGACTCTATGATTGGATGGCCGTGACCATACCGAGCTACTTTGATCATCCTCCGGATGGTCGCGTCCATGCCTTGGATTTGGACCTCGATTATTGTATACTCGTTATGGATGGCCTCAGTCATACCGTCGTACAGGTTTCATGTATCCGAGACACCGCTTGTACTTTGTACATATAGGCCTTCCGATGGCGGTGTTTTCGCCTGGTATGTTCGTAAAGCATTTCACCCCTCTCTCTCTCGGGCCTCATGCTTTAGGGGGCATCTGTTACACAATAATTTGTCACCGTCCCTACCATTCCCCGTCCCGCACAATGGAGGACCCATTATGTGACCTGTGAGCAATGTCAAGCCTTGAAAATACCTTCATTGCATCCCTTTCCATGAGGACAACATTTCTCCTGTTTATCATTTCCTAAACAGACCCCTAAAAACACATGTTTTTGCATTGGCGCTGGTAGCCCGTTATGTACTCGCGCCAATGGGGGAAAATTAACACCGAGCCCGCGCCAATTGGCGCTTTGTCCCAGTGTTGTACCCGCGCCACTCTGTTTATGGAAAGTTTTTTAAAAAAGAGGCGAAGTTTCGATTACAACAACTTCGTGGATGAGTCATCAGGAGTGGTTTCGCCTGAATAACCACGGCCTTCCTCCTTTGGCCTCTTGTTTCCACCTTATGGGGAACCTCCCAAGGGATAAGGCCTCCCTCCCACTATTGTATGGATCCCAACCTCCTCCTCTCCTCTATAAATATAGCCTTCATCCATTGATGAAGGGGCTGAAGGGCTGAATGGCTGAATAGCTAGTTCTAGAATCTCCAAGTTCCCAAGAGCTTTTACACCCTTATGCTGCAAGAGCCTTCTTGATTCCCTTAAGGCCAAATCCAAGCAAGGAGACTATTGCCAAGTATCCAGAGAGAGAGGCTTGTCCCATCCCTGACAGGCTTTATCGAGACATGTTGTGCTGACGACCCGCTAAAGGAGAGTGCTGCGTCGAAGTTATGGTTGTATTCTTCTTTTGACTCTTTAATGATAAGCGACTATCGGTTATGGTTCCACTCTTGTTCTTGATCATGTTCATGAGTTATGTCCTCTTCGACTGACATATAGTTGTATGTACTAGATTTTATGCTTGCGTTTGTGTTGTTTCTTGCATGTGCAGGTGTCCGATCATGGAGATCGTGAGGATTGTGATCTGCCAGGGCAAAGGAACGGGAGCACCACCTCTTCTACAAACGGCAGTGCTGGATTCCAGGTAAGCCTTCCTCGCAAGTCGGTTTATTTGCAATTAGGAACCTGCACTATAGTGTGTTTGATTGTTGCTAGACCCGATCTGGGCTAGTAGGGATCGCCTCTGTCCGCAGAGGGGATTTACCTCCTCAACAATTTGGCGACTCCACTGGGGATTTACCTCCTCAACAATTTGGCGACTCCTGATGTGGCAACTGGTCCGCCATCATCCCTTCCTAGTTTTTATCCACCCGTTGTATCTGCCCCACCACAGGTCAACTATGTGGCTACCTACCCCGTGCCTGTACTCAGTGATAATGCCGTCGTGCATAGTGTGATGGGGGCATTGGGTCCTGACTTCCAGGATATTTTCCTTCCATCAGGAGTGGAACTCTTGGATGGCATGACTTCTTATTCATTATGATGGGGTCTGGTCGGAGCATGGTTCTTTTCCTATGTCAAGCTCCTTAAAAAATGAAACAAGCTGGTCAGAGCAGAGTTCCTTGTCTTGTGTCAAGCTCCTTAAAAAATGAAACAAGGGTGTCTGAGGATAGTTCTTTTAATGTGTCAACCTCGTTAAAATAATAAAACACGTTCCTGTTCAATTCGAGTCTTTGATCAGATCTCGTAAAATCCCAGTCGAGTCTTTCTTAGATCTCGTAACTTGAACCTTCAATCCCTCCATCTGTTTACTCAGGTGCATGGATCGAAGCTTGGGGGGCATGTACCTCGAATTGAGTCACCATGCTGGGGGGCATGCTTACTTTTTCAAGCATAGTTTGTTTTCGTTTCAAGCTTGTGTAAAAATGAAACCGGTTTCAAGCATAGTTTATCTTTGTTTCAAGCTTGTGTAAAAATGAAACCAACTTCAAGCAGAGTTTCTTGATTTCAAGCTTGTGTAAAAAATGAAACCATTCTTATTTTATCTATCGTGATTTCCATATTATCAGCCTATTTTTCCAGATGAACCTTGGTTTTCTCATTCCATCGTCACTATCCGCGTGGCCGATCATATGCTCACTTGGTTGTTTTACCCGGTTTCGAGGAACCGCCGTTGATGAGTGGTCTTGTTAGCCAACCTCTTGACCTTTATTGTCGGGGAGTAGGTTCCACCATCACCTAACCGCAGGCTACCCTTTATACTACCGTTCCTCCGTGGAGGAGTCAACTTTCTACCTCCTTTCCCGACTCTCTAAACATGAAAGGATCACAGTCCCTTGTCGTTTTGATCTCGTTTAAAGTGGTCGCGAATCGACATCTACCCGTGATATCGCCATCTCCTTTTTCAGCCGGGGATAGATTACTATGATTTAAAAGGAATACCCTAGTCTATCACTTAGAGGCTCTTTCTTAGTTATTGTTTTTCACTCTTTCTGTCCGAGAACGGCTTCAAAATCATTCAGAGAAATTTTATCAATGAATCACTTTATCACCAGATTAACCCGATCATACATCAATTTCGAATTGCATGCATAACACATAACCTTCTTTCACAATTAATTGTCACATGCGGAAATAATATAGAAGCAATCGCACATCAAATCAATCACACATTAACTCAGTATGTATGGGGAAAGCCTATAGCTGAAAACCTCGCAGCTATTGTGTATATTATAATGGAGAAATCAAGTAACCAAACAAGTACAATACTCCTCACAAGTACTCAGTACTCTCTCATGAAGTTACTCACAATCTGACTCAGTTTTGAACAAGTCCGAGGTTCAAAACTCCCCGCCAATTGCCTTGCCTCTATTGCGCAATCATGGCCTGTATATGAAGAGGTTCAAGGTTCGAATCCCCTTCCCTTGATTGCGTAATTGTCATGGACAATTCCTCCAAGTGTAATGCAAATCTCATGCAAAACAAATCTACCAACTGATAGCTTTACTCTCCCTTTCATCTACCTCTTCCACTGGTCTCCACTGAACTGATCATGCACTGTAGTGAACTGAAGTGTTCTTGAGTTGACTAATGAGTTAATATTTAGTAAATTAAATATTATTTAATTTACTCCACTCATATCTAGTTCATTAGTTAGTTAACTAATCCCAACTAGTTCAACTAAAACAAACAGAACACAACTCCACTATCTGTCCCGTTAACTCCTCCAAAACTCCTGCCACTGAAGTCTAACTGAAGCCAACCATGCAAGATGCCATCAAACCCTAGGAACCACGTGATTCCTTGTGTCAGTTGCATGAGTCACCTCCATGACTCAACCTGAAGTGCGCCAAGAGAGTAAACTGCTGTTTATAGTCAAAATATTATTAAGGGTAAATAATATTTGACTTCCATATTTTTAGGAGATCAGTCTAAAAATAGCCTGGGTCCTAAAAATTAGGGTCACATCTATTTTTACCGACATGTCACATACTTCAAGAATCTCCAAGTAGAATTCCCAAATTATGCTCCGTATGTCTAAAAATAGACATAGTCTAAAAATAGACTTTGCGCCAGAATTTGCCTGCGGGCCCACTTAGTGAAGGCGACTTCATCTCACTAAGCTCCATCATCTTGCTGCATTCTCAACACTCCCTCTCAGCAAGATATGGATTATCTGCAATCCCTATCCTGCCTCTGTGGAATTCGAACTTGCTCCTGGTGAGCGCCTTCGTCAGGATGTCGGCATCCTGATCCTCCGTGGGAACATATGAAAGCATCATGATCCTCCGCCGAACACAATCTCTGATGTGATGGTACCTGATGTCGATATGTTTGGACCTATCATGAAATACTGGATTAGCCGAGAGCTTGATGCAGCTCTGGTTATCACAGTAGATCACTGTAGGCTCCAAATGAAACCTGAACAAACCTGCGAGGATCTTCCTCATCCAAATAGCCTTGCATGCAGCCAAGCTTAGTTTCATCTACTGCCCCTTCCGCCGAATCATTTATTGTAGCGACCTCGCTCCCGCCGTACCAGAAACCGCCGTCGACCCACTGCCGAAAACTCCTCAGTGCTCTTCCTGTCTCGTTGGGCTCCCTCGCCTGTCCGCATCAAGAAACCAGAAAGTTTCACTCCATCCTCCCGTCTCGTGACTTTTGCGACTCATATCCCGATGTGCTCGAGGAGGCCGTATCACATGCTCTCGTCTCTTCGCTTCCAAAAGAAAGCCAGACAACGAGGAGTTTGCGAAAGCTGGTTAACTGCATAGCATATATCGGGTCGAGTATCGACCAAATACATCAACGACCCCACCAACTGTCGATAGACAGTGGCATCCACTACCTCCTCCGAAGTAGCATCTCCCTTCCTCCAACCTCCAGGAAGAGGGGTATCAACAGGCTTGCAGCCTTGCATGTTGAACCTCTCCAGAATCTCCCGGGCATACTAGCCCTGAGAAACAAACAGTCCTCCGCTGCGCTGCCAAATCTCCAATCCCAGGAAATAATGAAGGATGCCCAAGTCCTTCATCTCAAACTCTCCTGCAAGATCCTCCTTGCATGAAAGTATCAACTGCTCATCGCCAGTCAAAATCAGATCATCTACATACAGTACGATGATCAACAGCTTCCCCTCCACCACAATCTGGTACAGATTTGGATCCGCCTCACTCTTGGAGAATCCAAGCCCGGTGAAGTAGCTGTCTATCCGAGTGTACCAAGCACGAGGTGCTTGCTTCAGCCCGTACAGTGCTTTCTTGAGTCGGCACACATGCGACTCACTGCTGAAGATCTCAAAACCTTCAGGCTGCTCTATGTACACCTCTTCCTCAATAACTCCATTGAGGAACGCAGTCTTCACATCCATCTGATGAATGTGCCACCCCATCTGCGCTGCGAGAGCAAGGATCGTCCGTATGGAAGAGTACCTTGCGACAGGTGCAAAAGTCTCCTCATAGTCAATCCCCTCGATCTGTGAGAAGCCACGGGCGACAAATCTCGCCTTGTACTTCTCCACACCCCCGTCAGCCGCCTGCTTCACCTTGTAGATCCATCGCGAACCTACAACTGATTTCCCAACCGGTCTTGGGACAATCTCCCATGCACTGTTCCTGATGATCGAATCATATTCTTCGATCATGGCATCAACCCATGCGGGTTCCTCCACGGCTTCCTCAAAAGAGGATGGCTCTGTCACAACACATTGACTCATAAGAGCCATGTATCCAGTGTACCGATCCGGTGACTGTCTCTGTCTGCGCTGTGCCGTAGGTGGTCCTACAACCTTCTCTGCATCCCGAGCCAGTCGCTCAGCTTCTGTAGTGCGCATGCGCCCTCTGATGGTTGGCGCTGCCTGGGTGGTTTCTTCCACCTCCCGAACCTCCTCTTGTGGCTGATCCACATCCGGAAGCTCCTCCTTAGGAACTAACAGCTCCTCATCTGCATGCAAGTGTAGCTCCCTCTCAAGCGAACACCGCATGGCTTTCTCCTCCTGAAATTTTATATCCCGTCGCACAACAGTCTTGCGACTGTCTGGCACATACACCCGATAGTTGTGAGGTGTATCAGTGTACCCCACAAATATTCCAACTTCAGCAGTTGGATCCAGCTTCCTTCTCGCATCCTTCGTCACATGCATGTAGACAAGAGATCCGAAAATCCGCAAATGGGAAATATCAGGCCTCTTGCCAGAATAGGCCTCCTCTGGTGTACTCATGCCAAGAACCTTGTGAGGACAACGGTTCTGCACATACACTGCTGTATTGCATGCCTCAGCCCACAAGTGAAGGGGTAGGCCCCGATCATGCAACATCGCCCGTGCAGCACCCACGATCGTTCTGTTCTTCCGCTCAGCCACCCCGTTCTGCTGTGGGTTATGGGGTGCGATGAGCTCTCTCCGAATCCCTTCTGCGCTGCAGAACTCCTTGAATTCAGCCGAGATGAGTTCACCACCGTTATCACTCCTTAGAGCAATCACCTTCTTCCCCGACTCCTTCTCGACCAGTGCTTTAAACTCACAGAACTTCGCGAATGTATCGCTCTTCTTCGACATGAAGAAGATTCAGCACTTTCGAGAGAAATCATCAACAAAGATCACATAATACTTGTGCTTTGCTGTCGAAGCAACTGAGAAAGGACCACACACGTCTGTGTGAACTCTCTCAAGGATCGTCGTGGCGCGACTATCCTTCTCGTGAAAGGTGGCTTTCACATACTTCCCTAAAGTACACCCCTTGCACTGATCTGACTGCGCAAGGGTGCCCTTAGGAAGTCCAGTAGAAATCTGCTGCAGAATCTTCAAAGCTCCATGGTGAAGATGGCCCAATCTCCTGTGACATAGTTCGCCCTCATCATCCCGGCTCACCACATCTCCAGCCTTGCATGCCATAGCTGCGCAGTCATCTACCTGCAACTGATAAAGGTTCTGAGTTCGAACCCCTATCTTCCGGGTCTCTCCAGTAGTCTTACTGCGCAGGAAAGCTTTTCCTTCGCTCAAGACCACATCATAACCCTTATCCTCCAACATCGCTACTGAAATCAGGTTCTTCTTCAATCCAGGTACATGCATGACATCCTTTAAGACAAAGGGTTTACCGGACTCCCTCTGAAAGGATACGGTACCGATACCAGTCGCACTGTATCTACCGTCATCGCCCATCTCGATGTGCATACCCAAATCCTTGTCCTCCAGATCCGAGAACAACTCCCGATCTCCCGTCATATGAAATGACGCACCGCTGTCCAAGAACCACACCGATCCCATCACACTTGAAACCAAGCATGCAATCAGTGAAAAGTCAAGCTCGAACCGTGAAGCCAAAGCTTCTCCATCTGCAGATCTTCCCGCTTGCTTGTTCTTCTTCTTCTTTGGACAATTGGTAGCATAATGTCCGTGATCATGGCAGTGAAAACATTTCACTTTCGCCATATCCTGCTTCTTGCCCTTAGCTCCAGAATGAGAGGTTTTCTTACCCTTCCCTTTCTTAGCTTTGGACACCAAAGTGCAGTTTTCTTCATCAGCTCCCTTTGATGAAGATCCATCTCGAGTAGTCCTCCTTATCTCCTCCTGCATGAGATCCGCCCAAAGGCGCTCCCATCCCGGCAGCTTCTCCCGACCATTGACACTATCTTGATATGAGTGCCAAGCCTCTAAAAGACCAAGGAGAGCCAGGTCGACCATGTCCTCGTCTTCGACAGTCACCCCCACACTTCCCAGCTCATCTATGCATTGAGTGAACTTCGTGAGGTATTTGGCGATACTGTCGCCTTTCTCCATCTTGATGTTCCTGAGCTTATCTTTGAGCGCCAGCTTCCTTTGGTCACTCTTACTCTGGAATAGATCTGTCAAAGCTTTCCACATTAAATATGGAGTAGCCTTTCCATGCAAGCTGGATACAATATGATCCTTGACGCCCTCCAACAGGATCCTTCGACATTTCGCGATCTTCTTTTGCCATGCATCGACCAGAGCTGCATCAGTGGGCTTTGGGACATCCGCATCCACGAACTCCTTCAGACCATTATCTTCTAACACTGCTTCCATTCGATATTTCCATGAAACATAGTTCGAACTGCCTTCAAGAGCATATTCGAGTCGCAAACCATTGAAAGAAGACATCTTTCAACACCGGCACCAAGAAGAACAACCTTCTGCAAAATTTGAATTCCAAACTCCAAGCTCTATCGCTTCCGATCTACACTTGAAAACAAATTATTTCCAAATCAGAGATTGACTGCAAAGGGCATTCACCAGATCTTTCACCTTACAAAGAAGGATGAATATTCCGTAGGCTACCTGGCCCGCATGCAGACTCTGTCCGAGGAAATAAGTTTGCAATCACCGTAATAGATCTCGACAATTAATCTCGCTCCGATACCATGTAGAAATTAGCTGAATAAATCACTTATTCACTGAAGATTAACCTGGTCATATATCAATTTCGAATTGTATACATAACACATAACCTTCTTCTACAATTAATTGTCACATGCGGAAATAACAGAAGCAATCTCACATCAATTCAATCACACATTAACTCAGTATGTATGGGGAAAGCCTATAGCTGAAAACCCCACAGCTATTGTGTATATTATAATGGAGAAATCAAGTAACCAAACAAGTACAATACTCCTCACAAGTATTCAGTACTCTCTCATGAAGTTACTCACAATCTAGCTTGGTTTTGAACAAGTCTCAGGTTCAAAACACACCACTAACTGCCTTGCCTCTATTGCGCAATCATGGCCTGTATATGAAGAGGTTCAAGGTTCGAATCCCCTTGCCTTGATTGCGTAATTTTCATGGACAATTCCTCCAAGTGTAATGAAAATCTCATGCAAAACAAATCTACCAACCGATAGCTTTACTCACCCTTTCATCTACCTCTTCCACTGGTCTCCACTGAACTGATCATGCACTGTAGTGAACTGAAGTGTTCTTGAGTTGACTAATGAGTTAATATTTAGTAAATTAAATATTATTTAATTTACTCCACTCATATCTAGTTGATTAGTTTAGTTAACTAATCCCAACTAGTTCAACTAAAACAAACAGAACACAACTCCACTATCTGTCCCGTTAACTCCTCCAAAACTCCTGCCACTGAAGTCTAACTGAAGCCAACCATGCAAGATGCCATCAAACCCTAGGAACCACGTGATTCCTTGTGTTAGTTGCATGAGTCACCTCCATGACTTAAACTGAAGTGCGCCAAGAGAGTAAACTGCTGTTTATAGTCAAAATATTATTAAGGGTAAATAATATTTGACTTCCATATTTTTAGGAGATCAGTCTAAAAATAGCCTGGGTCCTAAAAATAAGGGTCTCATCTATTTTTACCGACATGTCACATACTTTAAGAATCTCCAAGTAGAATTCCCAAATTATGCTCCGTATGTCTAAAAATAGACTTTGCGCCAGAATTTGCCTGCAGGCCCACTTAGTGAAGGCGACTTCATTTCACTAAGCTCCATCATCTTGCTGCATTCTCAACACCATTGGAGTTTACTTTTCAGATGTCTTTTCAAACTCTCTAAACATGAAAAGACGCCGAGTTCTTCCTTTGTCAGACTCGTTAAAACGTAATGACATTGGGTTCAGTCGTAATGACGTTATTCGAGTTTCTCCTTCCTAGGGCTCGTTAAATGTACTAGGATGGATTAATCCGAAGGACGGATTTATATGACAAGCATATGGTATCCTCTTCAAGCTTGTGTAAAAATAAAGAGGTACTCGCCGAAATGGTGGGGAAAATGGAACCAACATCATTGTCGTGTTGGCAGTATGTCGCTCTTGAACATGGCACTTGTCTGCATTCGTGTCGGGTTGGGGACATCTCATCTCGTTTTTCACTTGCCTCCGTGGGTTTGGGTGATCCCTTTTGACCTCTCATCTGCTCGTTGCCTTGTCGTAATGACCTTTGATATTTTGATGTCAAATACAACCAAATCCACTGTCGTGCCGCCAATATGTTCAAGAGAAGTTGACCTCTGCAAAGTATCAACCTTCCTCTGATTCTCATATGATCCTGATTCACAAAAAACATTATGTTTCTCTGTCTCGTGTCGATGATGTGGGAAACATTATGGCCCACCTTCGATCAAGGTCACTTCCTGTCGACTTCAGCTCATTATCTAGGAATTTGACCTAGAGACTCCCTTATGGTACCTTGGAACCTGCATGCCTCAATGGCAGGTTCGTCGCATTCGACGTGAGGTTTTCATCATTGGCCTCCGATCAAGTGATTCTACAGGTGTTCGACGCCAGCGCATTGATTCGCACGTCGTAGATTGTACCTATAGTACTTTGAGGGCCATTTTCATTATTGGTGGTTCCTCTCGCGTCTGTTCATAACTTTCATCATTGGCTGGTAATCAGGCGACTTTCTTGCATGTTCGACTTCATCTCACATATTCGCATGCTTGAACTTGTACTTTTTTCGGGTCGAGATGGAGCGCAAGACCCCGGATTGTGTCTGTTGTAATCCAGGCTGTGATATTGTTGATTATTATGATTATTTACATGACTCACTGATTGGATGGCTGCGACCATACCTGAGTCTATTTATCGATCCTCTCTGGATGGCTGCGCCCATGCTTTGGATCTCGATTATTGTATACTCTGTTATGGATGGTTGCGCCCATACCACGTATATATTTCATGTATCTGAGACATCAGTTGTAGTTTGCTCCGTAGGTTTTCCGATGGCATTGTTTTCAGTTTGCATGTTCTCGTAAAGCATTTCACCCCTCTCTCTCTTTCGGGCCTCATGCTTTAGGGGGCATCTGTTACACAGTAATTTGTCACCATCCCTGCAATTCCCATCTCGCCCATTGGAGGGTCATTTATGTGACTAATAAGCAATGTCATGCCTTGCAAATACCATCATTGCATCCCTTTGCATGAGGACAACATTTCTTCTCTTGATCATTTCCTGAGTAGACCCCTAAAAACACCTGCTTTTGCATTGGCGCTGGTAGCCCGTTATGTACTCGCGCCAATGAGGAAAATTAACACTGAGCCCGTGCCAATTGGTGCTCTGTCCCAGTTAAGCACCCGCGCCAATCTGATTTTGGAATTTTTTTTAAAAAAGAGGCGAAGTTTCGATTACAACAACTTCGTGGATGAGTCATCAGGAGTGGTTTCGCCTGAATAACCACGGCCTTCCTCCTTTGGCCTCTTGTTTCCACCTTATGGGGAACCTCCCAAGGGATAAGGCCTCCCTTCCACTATTGTAGGGATCCCAACCTCATCCTCTCCTCTATAAATATAGCCTTCATCCATTGATGAAGGGGCTAAAGGGCTGAATGGCTGAATAGATAGTTCCAAAAGAGTGGCAGAATTTCCAAGTTCCCAAGAGCTTTCATGTTGCCAAAGCCTTCTTGATTCCCTAAGGCCAAATCCAAGCAAGGAGACTATTGCCAAGTATCCATAGAGAGAGGCTTTTCCCATCCTTGACAGGCTTTATCGAGACATGTTTTGCTGACAACCTGCCAAAGGAGAATTCGGCGTCGAAGCTATGGTTGTATTCTTCTTTTGAATCTTTAATGATAAGCGACTATCGGTTATGGTTCCACTCTTGTTCTTGATCATGTTCATGAGTTATATCCTCTTCAACTAATATATAGTTGTATGTATTGGATTTTATGCTTGCGTTTGTGTTGTTTCTTGCATGTGCAGGTGTCCGATCAGGGAGATCGTGAGGGTTGTGATCTGCCAGGGAGAAGGAACGGGAGCACCACCTCTTCTACAAATGACAGCGTTGGAGTCCAGGTAAGCCTTCCTCACAAGTCAGTTTATTTACAATTAGGAACCTGCACTGTAGCGTGTTTGATTGTTGCTAGACCCGATCTGGGCTAGTAGGGATCGCCTCTGTCCGCAGAGGGGATTTACCTCCTCAACACTATGTCTCAAAAGAAACTACTTGCAATTCTCTGATAACTGATCAACAACCTTACAATGAGTTTCTTCATGAATTTATAGCTCCAGTGGAGCAAAGAAGGTAGGTGAAAAAATAAATGCAGCATTAAAAACTTAGAAGAGGAAGAAGGCCGAAGCCCATTCTGTATAAATCCTGTGCATTAATCCATAGCACTCTTGGGTGAAAAAGTGGTCTTCGTCAGGGTTCCATTTATTATAGGTATGAATTTGATGTACTCTGCTGCAGCATTCTTCAGTACTTCCGGTGAATAAACAAAAAGGTAAATAAATGATGCTAAGGTCTACCATACTGTGCAACAAATGCTTCTGATAGCAATAGGACTGCTGTAAGGGGGGGGGGGGGAACTTCTCTTGGACACAATGTATACTGAAACCATAATGTGTACGTGACTTTTCTCAAGAAAAACATTTTTCTGATTTGAAACCTTGATTACATTGTTTTCTACGCGCTGGCCCTCCTGTGTGATCCTCGAGATTTTTGATTTGGTACTCTGCCTTTAGAATTCTGGATTAAGGCTTAAAATCCTCAATACAAAACGTTGAAATCCTTGATCATTAGCTGGTATCTCTTTGTCGCTTCATAAATGTCTCGATCTGCAAAATCTGGGTTTTAATGGTGCCGGATAGGTTTGTCACGGAGATTGAACTGTCCTTGGATAATATTTATGTTGCCGCTACCTTTTCGGGCATTTCCATTGTAGTACCAGCTTCCGAATTCAACTTTCTTTGCGCAACACGCCATTACAATGGTACATATGAACCTTGGCGGTTTTCCGCCTCTTTGTAACCCTACAAAAACACAAAAACTATTAAGAAAACTATGCATGGGGTCGGATGAGGTGGATGAACTGTGAGGATGACAACGGGACTATGGACGAATGACAAAAAACGCAGAGCAAAGATGGAGAAGTGCTTTGGTGGAAGGTTGGCGGAAATGCAGAGAAATTTAACGTAAAAACCTTAAGTTTGACCCTTTGAATGAAAATATGTGGATGGACGGGCGGATATACGATGGAACACGTGGAAGGATGACGTGGAGGTACGGGGTCAACGGTGGTCGTGTGGTCAGATCTAGACCATCCGATCTCAGAGGAGATCAACGGCTGGGGACGCGGTGGAGGGCGATGGACAGTGGGCCAGGGGTACGGAACCATGGATTAACCCACGTGCAGCTTCGTGGAGCGACAGCCGTAGGATGAGCGATCGCAGATCGGATGGTTAACGACGATCTCGCTCCGCATCCACGGACGAACTTTAATGAGCAATGAGATAGTGGTTTTGAAATAGTGTCGCTGCCACGCGTCGGATGATGTATGGAATCGCAGGCCGATTGGAAAATACCGTCTGCCTCCAAAAAGCGGTGCGATAGAAACTGAATGGTTTTTGAATAGTGCGTAGCGGGGACCACAGGGGCAGGTGCATTCCAGACCGTCGATCTGGCGGGTAAATGAATGGTTAAGATGCGATGATTAGCGGTGAACGGATTTAACGGTAGTTGCTGCGGGGGGGCGATCGCCGTCCATTCCATTTAGATCAACGGCTATAAACGTGCCCGATGAACATATGAGATAAGCGCTCCTTTGGGCTGGTGGGTGGTTCTAGCGCCCGGGTCACATGGAGGAAAAGGCTGAGGGGGGTAGGTCTGTAAGGGGCTAAGACCCGTATCATAGATAAAATGGCTTTTTGGGCCATTTTTAATGCATTTTGAGGCCCGGAAAAGATAACGATAGGGGAAAACAAGGGGGATTAGACCAAAGAAGGGGTGATCGTAGAATTTGAAGGGGATTTTGGAGGATTAGAGGGTTAATTAAGGAAGTTTAGAAAGGGAAAAAGAGGGTGGGAAGGAAACTTTAGAAAAAGGGACAACAGGGTGAAAAGGGATATCTTGCAGGGATACAAGGGGAAAGATAAAGCCTTTGGAGCACCATTTTTTTGCAATCAGAGAGGCCTTATGATGGACGTCAGCAGAAGGGATCTTATCAAAGGCAGAAGCACATGAGACTTCAAGGATGATGTGTCTTTAGGGGAGATGCATTCCTTGAAAGATCAAAAACCATTTAGCCCCCCTACTTTGCCTGTCAAAAATTTATAGGGGGGGCTAACACACCCGATGTTGATCATGTTGTTGCTTGTACTTAGCATTGGCTCTGTCCAATATGTCATGAACCTGTTGGATGATGTGTTGAATGTGCTCAATGAAGTTGTTTGCTCTGTCAGCTTCAAACTGGACATGAGCCGAATCGACCTGAGTAGCCGCAAATGGCGTGGCTACGTAAATGGGACATAGTGGCTAGAATCCTAAGCCCACCTGAAAGGGGTTGTGGTCAATTGAGCTGTGGAGAGCCCGGTTATAACTGTGTTGTACATAGGGAAGGCTCTCATCCCATGTGCGTGGATTCTTTTAATTGTACATGCGCTAAATGTGTACAATCATCTTGTTGACAACCTTTGTCTGGCCATCAGTTTTGGGATGGAAAGTTGTGGACTTGGTGAGCTTGGTGTCCAGCATTGACTAGAGGCTGGACCAAAATGTGTCGAGGAACCTGTTGTCCCGATCTGATATGATAGATTGTGGGATCCCAAAGTGCACCCACACTCGTTCAAAGAAGAGTTTAGTAGTGCCTTCTGCTGTGATATTCTTCTTGCAGGCCACCATAATGGCCATCTTCGAGAATCTGTCGACGACCATGAAAAAAAAGTCGTTTCCATGCCTAGTAGAAGGAAGGCCCAACATGTAATCCATGGAGATGGATTCCCAAGGTCGACCAGGGGTAGGTAGTGGAGTATAGAAGCCTTGCTTCTTGATGGTCGTTTTGGTAATGGCACAATCAATGCAGGATTTGATGTACTTCTCGACATCCTGTCGAAGGTTCGACCAATAGAAATACTTTTGAAGTATTGCCACTATTTTCTTGACCCCAAGATTCCCAGCGACTTGAAGGAACAAAAATATGTCCAAGGTGACATAGAAGTGCATCTTGGAGGTGAAAATTTATAACTTGCGTACCCTCCAAGAGTATCTTGTGCATATGACCGAATTCTAGGTCGCTCTTGTAGAGAAGCGGTCAATCAGAAGTCTCGTGCCCACAAGAGTTGAGAACAGTGGTTAGTGCCACGATTGGTGGTCGATTGAGGCAGTCTACAAAATTATTGGTGCTACCCTTCTTGTACTTGATGTTCAAATTAAAATTTTGCAGATATGTGGACCACTTTTGATGGCGATTGTTCTGCAACTTCCCCTGTGTCTGTATGAACTGCAGGGGTCGGTGGTTTGTTTGGATGACCGTTTCCTTCCCCAAAATGTAATGCTTCCATTGTTAGAAAGTCTCCACTATGGAATACATTTTTTTGTCATAAGTGGGATACTTGCGGACTATGTCAGACATTGTCTCACTGTGATATGCCACTGAATGCCCCTGTTCAGTAAGAAATTTCCTAATAGCATAGTCAAAGGCATCTGTCTTGATCTCAAATGGTTGTTGTAAGTCTGGTAATGTGAGCACTGGGGTAGAGCAGAGGCGATGTTTCAATTCTACAAACACCTTCTGTTGACATTTTGACAAAAATAATTTTTCTTTCACTCCTCCCTTGCTGACTTGACTCAAGGGCCAAGTGATATGAGAGAATCCCAACATGAACTAGCGGTAGAAATTAGTAAGACCTAGAAAGCTGCGAAGCTCTGTTAGAGTGGTTGGGGCTGGAAAATCCCAAATGACTTGGATCTTGGTTGGATCCACATGCACCCCCCATTCATCAACAATGTATCCCAAATAATGAACCTGGGTCATGAAAAAAGTGCACTTCTCCAAATTGGCACACAACTTGTGTTGCCACAATGTTTGGAGGACCTGTCAAATGTGGTGGAGGTACTCTTCCCAAGTCTAGCTGAAGATCAAGATGTCATCCAAGTACACTACTACAAATGAGTTGGTCAATGGTTGCAAGATTTCTTCTATCAGCCTCATGAAGGTTGTGGGAGCATTCGTCAACCTGAAAGGCATGACCATCCATTTGAAAAGGCCCTCCTTGGCTTTGAAGGCAGTTTTCCACACATCGGAGGGTTTGATTGGTACTTGGTGATACCCAGACTTCAAGTCAATTTTGCTGAAATATTTCACCCCTTTGAGTTGGTCTTGAAGGTCATCAATTCGTGGGATCGGGTACCTATTCCGGATAGTGATATTTTTCAACACTCGATATTCAATACATAGTCTCCAAGTCCCATCCTTCTTTTGCACCAACACGATTAGGCTCCCATAGGGTGATGAAATCGGTCGGATGTGAAATTTTTGTAGCAGCTCTTGAATCTGCCTCTTGATTTCATCGTTCTCCATAATAGAGCACCGATATATTGGTCCATTGAGAAGCGACGCACCTGGGGTCAGATCAATGGGGTGCTTAACCTGACAGTGCAGAGGCACCCCTGTGGGTGAGGTGAAGATGTCCCCGTACTCCTCCACAACCTTGTCCATTTATTGTTGTCATGCAGAGGAGCTTTGTCTGGAGGTCATGGCCACAATCTTCTTCTTTCCCTGGGGGAAGATCATCAGGAAAAAAAATTTCCCAATTTTGGGAATGAGCTTATTGCATTGTTTTGCGATAACCAAAGAGATAGCGGCAGGTGATGATAACTCTGGTATCCCATACAACTTATTACACAAAGTAACAAAACTGCGTGAGGCTGGGACTCATACACAACATGTCACTTCCACAAGTATGTTTTGCCTAGTAATACATCACAAACATCAAGAGGATAAATGTCACATAATATCTCATCTGTGAAGGGCTTGATGTTGTACGAGAGGCGACACTGCTGGCTAACGTGAAGATCTCGTCCTTAGTGAAGCCACCCAATAGTGTACGGATGTGGGTTTGTTGTGGTTGGCAAGCCCAACTGCTTTACAAACTCTACTGAAATGAGGTTCTTTTGGATCCCACTGTCAACAATGAACTGTAGCGGGGAACCCTTTACCCATATCTGGGAGTGGAAGAGACGATCCTCCTCCTCTAGATCATTTGGTTCCTCCTTATGGATCTTCACAATAGAAACGATAGAGTTGGGCTCCACATCAATGATCTTCTTTCCTTTTTCATTCCTCTTGTCAGGTTCTGATTTAGAGTCAGAGCATGCATCTGATTCAGAATCCCTCATCTCGGCCACCAGTGACTACTTAGCCCAACACTCACTTGTGTTGTGAGTGGAGCTCTTATGGAACTCACACCACTTTCCTGTGTCCTTCTTCAGCTTCGCGGTGTTGTTCTTTGCTTGCGGCTTCGACATGTTTTCTTGGGCCACTATGCCTTGGCTTTGTCCTTTGTTCTGATATTTGGGGGCACCTTCCCCTTGCTTTGGATTCGCAGATCCAAAGTCTCATTTCTTCTGTTTGAATTTCTGCTCAATCTTGGCAGCATACGGGTATGTCGTACCAAGCGAGGAGATGTCGAGGAACTCCATTTCCTCCTGAATGTATCTGTGAAGAAAACTGTGGTACTTCAGCACCAAATTTTTCTCTGAATATTTGATACCCAACTTTTTGTGCAGGGTATGGAATACATTCATTAGCTCATGCACATCTTGATCCCTTTGTTGCCGCAGCATAGTCCATTGTATGTACTTGTCCCCATAGCTCCACACAAGATAATGTTATTCCTTGATGGCATCTAAGAAATAATTCCAAGTTGGTATGGCCAAGAATAGAGTGGGTTCCCCCTCATCCTTTTTATCACAATTGGTTTCCCACTAGTCCTTGACATGGGGGGTAGCTTTGAGGAGTGCAAAAATAATCTTCTCCCGGTCGGAAAAGTCATGAATTGGGAAATATCCTTCTAATATATTCAACCATATATATATGGAGTTTGCATCTATTTGAACTTCAAATATGGGAATGTCAAAGTTTACTTGTACCTTAAAAGGAGTTGCGCCTCCAGAGTGGCTGTCGGATGCAGATGTGCCGCCAGTGGGCAGTCGTTCAAGGATCTGAGCAAAGTTATCCATCATTGTGTTCCTTTGTTTTTCAAGGGCCTCCTTAAGCAATATTTTGATAGGATCTCCTACTCCATCATATTTATTTTCATCCCCCATGGGTGGTCATCAGGGTTTTTGAGGCTAATCTTGCAAAGGTTCCACCAGATTGAGCCTTAACTCCTTATACCTTGACCTTGTTAGGGACATGCAAAGAAGGATCGAGAAAGAGTAGATCGCTCTGATACCACTGATCCAGATTTATGCAGGAATGAAAAAAAATACACATATAACCATAAATACAAATATGCAGTAGAAATAATACTTCATTTCATTAATATTAAAGAACTGAAATTTGTTTACAGACAGAATGGAAATAAACTAGCTAGGGGGCTTATAGCTTATCTATGAGAAGAGATGTGGTGGCTACATGCCTTTGAAATTTGTTACAATGAGGCTCAAGGGCCTACTTATTATTGAGAAACAATGGAAAAACCTAAACATCCAAAAAACTAACCCTAGGAGATGAAGCGCCAAAACTGTGGGCCCCGTTTGGGTAAATCAGTACATCAACTTCCCGACGATGTAACTTTGACATACGATCTCTATTTGACATGCACCATACCTCGTTAGAAAGATATATTTGAGGAATACAACTTTTTATGTGAGAAAAATTAGTCCATGGACCCATGTTGCTCCCAATTTTCCCAAAAAACATCGTTTAAGGCCTCAAAACGGCTCCGGAAGTTGAAGACCCGAAAAACTGCTAAAAATAGTAAGTTGTGCTACAATTAAGGAAAATGAAAAAATGAAAGAAATAATGGTGGGTCCCCAAGTGGAATAGGTGGGTGGCCACCAATATCCACCTGGATCATGGAATAGGTGGAGGAAGAGGTAGAGGAAGAGGAGGAGGAGGAGGAGATAGAAGAGAACCAGATCATGTTGGGTTTCCTATCTTTGATGAAGATACCACAGTAAAAATGAAAATATCTCACCATATTTCTTTCCTAACTTCCTGTAACATTTCTTTTTGAGTTCGAAGTTTTATGTATATCTTATGATTATTTTCTTGACTCTCAAAAGTTGAAATTGTTTCCAAAAACTCTTAAGGATGCAACACTAAAATGGTTTATGGGTTTAATAAAAAAATATATTAGAACATGGGAAGAAATGAAAACTGAATTATTAACAAAATAAAAGGATTATTTCATGCCCCATAACAGTAGGGATGAAGTTTTCAAAATGATGCAAAGAGAAGATGAAAATATTGATGATTTAATTGAAAGGTTTAGCTATAATCTTAAGAGAGCTAAAATGGAAAATTTAGATGAAGACACTTTGAAATATCTCCTATTAAAATCCATTAGAGATGAATGGATAGATCTTCTCAACTTAATGGGTAATGGGGATTTTCTCAGTTGTCATTACCAGAAATTTCTGAGTTGTGCATACACATTTCAAGAGGAAAGACAAAAACTGAAAAATGCTCAAGAGATCATGTTATTTCTAGGATTAATAAATCTGCAGCCGAAACAGTAAGTAGGGCTGAAATAGGAAATTTGCTTGATGATTTCAAGACAGAAATTTTAGGAAGTCTTAGTGTGTTAGGTCTCTGTAATTTTCAAGATTGGAAAATACAAACTGCAAAGCCTACATATTAACCACTTTGGGATTCTAGGATCTAGCCCTCCTGAATCCAGAGAGGGATCTCTCTTATAAGTGCAAAGATTGATTTATCTTTAAAGGTCTAAATTGTGATATTAGGCTAGTTATGAAGAAAAAGGTTTTTTTTTGGTTTTGGTTGGGCAAAGATATGATGAAGGTGAAGGAAGTCTAAATGAAGGGTGAAGGTGTATGAAAGTGAAAGAATGATTCAGCTAATAAGATAGGCAAGGAGAAGCTTCAATCCATTGGGCTATGGAGTCATAAGAGGATTTAATTGAAACAACAAGGTTCAAGAGTGGTCCATGGGGCAAGTCATCTATGTCAAAGGATCTCTTTAAGTTGATTTTATGGAATGAAACAATAAGAAAGGGAAATCAAACAGATGAAGGAACAAAGGGCAGCTGAAGATCAAGTAAGTACTTTGAAACTATCGTGTTGTTGGCATGCACCTAAGGAAAGACATAAATGTAATCTAAGATTAGGCAAGTACTTTGAAACTAGCTGCTTTTGATGTACTTTCAATAGAAAACATTTAAAACACTTAGAACAACTTAAGATCAAGTAAGTACTTTGAAACTATCTTGCTTTCAGCATATTCAAAAGGAAAACATTCATGATAAACATAAAAGTAGTCTAAGATCAGGTAAGGACTTTGAACCTATCCTGCTTTCAACATACTCTTAAGGGAAACTTTCAAACAACCTTTGGAGAAAGAACTAGAAGATAGGGAAAACCATGAACTTTCCTAGTACAACTCTACTTAGCAAGTAATGAAAATATCATTCAAGAACAATGTTTAAAGTTAGAAAGTAAGACGTGGGAAAACCAAAATTCCTTAAATTCTTGGACTGTATTAAATCATTCTTAAATACACAAAGGAGGAAAACATAAATATAAAGCTTATCAGTGAGAGTAGGGTACTTGTAAGAGTAAATCCTAGTTCTATATTTGTTGTTCTTTATCAGAGAAAAGTGGACATAATGGAAACAAAAGAAAATAACAATTTACAATAAGAAACACATCACCATTGACATAGACTAGGATCCCATAAATCAACTTATATTTGATGTTCAAACCAGTTACAATCTTCAATTCCAGTGGGTATCTACAGCTTCAAACTTCTCATTTCAGCTTAGGTATCTTCAATTAAAAACAGTGCTATAGCAGCTTCAGTAAACTATTTACATGCAACAGATATCCAGAGGCCAACCTTTATCTCATCTTCTACAAAAGTATTTATAGAAGAAATGAGGAGGTGGGATGAGAGAAAAGATCTCTAGGCTCAATTAATACAGTTTAATGCTTCTCGGCCTTTGAGGGGCTCAATGGAGAAGCTTTCTGATATTTCCTCTGAATCAATTGATTTTCATTAAGTATTAAGCATGCTGGGCAGATTTTGTTGACTTTAAAACTCTTAGGCGGGTTAGTAATAACTCTAGCTGTCTTTAGGCAAAATATCACTGATTCGGGCAATAACTCTGCCTTCTACTGATTTATTGAAAGATGCAAGTGGCACTTTGGTAGATGGAGAGGATTCAATTGGCCTCTGACGTGGCAATGGAGGCCTCCTTTACTGATATTTCTCTTTTTTTTTCCTTAAAACACCTTCAATCTGTTGTCAGTTTGTGTTTTAGGCCTAATTAGGCCTTGATCTTCATTTCTAGTTTTTATGCTTTAACAAATGTGGATTAGGCCTTTGATTTACTGAGGTTGTGCCTTAATCCCTTTATACTTTGTTTAAAATCATTAATTCTTCATTTCTTCTTTGATTTTATCCTTTGACACTAATACTCTTCGGCTATTTGATGTTTACTGTGTTTTTTGTTGTTTTGCAGGCGCGTAGAGGTTTTGTGACTTTACAAATGCTCATGAGGCACAGGTGTAATCATAGTTTCAATCCTATGGATTCATATTCTTCATGAATAAATGGCTTGGGGATCGTCATCCCTGGCTTTTGTTTCATTTTAAAACTGTGGACAAAACCTTAATAACCTGCAAAAAATGAACAAAAATTAAGAAAATCCATGAAAAATAGGTTAAAAGGCTGCTTTGGAGATCTTGGTATGAGATTAAATCATGGTCGTTGGGTCAAAACAACCAACAATCGAGATCACATGATGGGGTCAATTGGGAGGCAGTTGGATGAATGGTTGTAAGATTAAGTCCGGGCCGTTCGATCTAGATCGATCAACGGCTGAGATTGATCGGTGGGGTCATTTGGGAAAACAGAGGGTGGGTGAACAAGTTGGTGGTGAAGTTGAATAAGAGCCGTCAGATTAGAATATCCGACGATTGGGATGAATCAGTAATGTTTTGGGAGCAAAGGTGAGGGGCAATGGCTTGGGGTCAGGAAACAATCTGAGCCGTTGGATTAAAACGATGGACGATCAAGATTAATTGGGAAAATGCATTGTGGAGGGTGGTGGTTTAGAGGAAAACCAGAATGGTTTTCGCATTTTACTTGAGTGGTAGGCGGGTTTCACAGAAAAAATATGATATGGTTCATTGCTTGACACACGTCCTTTTCAAAACCAGTTGTTTCAGACTTTTTTCGGGCATTAACGTGCTGTCGCATAAATTTTGTGAAATGGAGTTTTGGCCGTCGGATGAATGGGTGCAGATCCAACAGTGCAGATTGCATGCGATGGAGAAGTTTTAGGGTTGGGGCGATAGTGGAATACACGCGGCAGCTGGTGAGTGGATAAACATTTTACAAGGCGGAAGGTAGGTCCCAAAGGAGTTGGACCTATCGGATTGAATCTAAACCGTAGGATCTTTTGAATGGACG
This sequence comes from Pinus albicaulis, assembly GCA_034641835.2. Taxonomy (NCBI): domain Eukaryota; kingdom Viridiplantae; phylum Streptophyta; class Pinopsida; order Pinales; family Pinaceae; genus Pinus; species Pinus albicaulis. The sequence goes on along the minus strand of CM076577.1, from coordinate 1,444,125,154 downwards.
GCTTAGATTTAATCTTGAGGCAGAGCTATTTTCCAAATGCAATGTTTTGGGGTTATCAGGTTAGATCCCGACCGTAGGATCTAAAGAATGAACGGTGAGATTTGAATCGGGGGTCGCAAATCGGAGGAGACAAGGGGATGGCACTTTGAGACTTGCGCGATGTGACTGAGCGCTGTCCGTCGGTTCTGGGAGTAAGATCGATGGTCAATAATAAATCAGAGGGGTAATGGAGAAAGGCTATGGGCAAAGTGCGACGAGATCTTAGCCGTCGATTCTTGTGGATTCGACAGCTAAGATTCAATCGGGGAGATCGGCATTGGAGGAGGAAAAGGGAAAGAATAAAGGGAAATTTGTGATGCGATGATGTACTGACCATCGAATCAGAAGGATGATCGACGGCTGAGGTTTGCTTTAAGGGATCACATTGGAAATTTTTTGAAGGACACGAAGAAAAGAAGGACCCATGCGGACTTGCGATGCGATGAGCCGATGACCGTTGATCGGTTTAGATCGACGGTCGATATTCATTGAAACTTTGAACTGTCGGGTTTTATTAAAATACAAAGGAAAGGTGTCCGGGAAAGGGTTTTAAGCCCTTTAGCGCCTGGTTGTGGGGCTTAAGGTATTATGAGGTGGAGGTTTAAAGAAAATAAGCCGTCGGGGGCTTAAGTCCTATATAATATAAAAAGGGTGTTTTATATTAAAAAACAGGGTTTTTCAGGACTAAAACAGGGTTCCGATAGAGGAGATAAAAGTTTTTTAAACCAAATGAAGGGTGAACAAATGGTTTTAAAGGGTGTTTGGAATAAATTAGAAGGTTAGATGAAGGTTTATGGAGGGATTTTATGGAGGAAAAAGGATGAACAATGGAATTGTTTTATGAGTGAAAGGAGGAGGGAAAATGATGGAAAATAGGCTTTTTAAGCAGTCTTTGTCTTGGCAACAACAGGCTCTTTTAGGACTATGAGGGAAACAATAGTGAAGATTATCTCAGAGTGTAAAGATCATCATAATATTTCAAGAACTCACAATTTTGGACATGAATTGTTTCTTAAAGGCTAAAAATATTTTAGCCACCATTTGATATGACAAATTTTATAGGTGGCTAACAACGGCTCCAACTTGGGATGGTAGCTCCTTGGAGTTGTCAAGAACCTCAGAAAAGCATTCTCTGGATGTAGATCAGTGGCTTTGTACCTTGACCACCTTTTTCTCTTCTTTGATAAACTACTTGTAAGATGATTAGAGCATTTGATATCAGTAGAAAAATTCTTCCCCAAACAACTACCTACACAATCTACTTCCTGACATTTTTTTCTTCGAAAGGTGCATTTGGACTTGTAGACCTTAAACATCAGCATTTTATTCTTTTATTGAAAACATAAAACTATCTAAGTCTACCCTTATTTCTACATGAATTCAGATTAAGCAGTTGAATCCATAAATTCTCTACTTAACTACAATCTGTCAGGATTAGACTGTCTGACAGACTTTTATTCTCTAAATTCTAAAAAATAAATTTAAACATAGCCAAGCTAGGATTAAGTAGTCTAACTTGTTGTTGGTCTATGGCATAAAAACAAGCTGCACATAGATTTTATTTGCAGAAAATTTAAGAAAAATTGTGAAGGTTTAAGATCTGAAAATCAAGAACATCCTTCATTATTTCTTCAGCTCTGTTTTTTAGGTTTGTTTGAGCTGTCTTCTCTTTCTTTCCTTGTTCAAGTTTTGAGCTTATTGGAACCAGTTTGTTTTCTATCTTTGGCTCAAGATTTGATGTGATTAGAGCCATTCTTCTTTTGAATTTCAGAGGTTCATATTTTGAGCTTGTTTGAACCTTTGTTTTTCTATCCTAATCTACCTCACTGATAAGCCAAGATTAAGCTGTTTGGAAAATCTGATTCACTAACCTATCAGCAATAAATTGAAAAACTAATTAGTCATGATTAGGCTGTATGACTAACTAGAAGTGTGTTTTCAGGAGTGGCATTTGAGCTTGCACACTTTCAGACTTCGTTTCTATTTTTGGTATGGGGTTGTACCTTTGTTGTTTTCACTCTGCCCTCTTTTTTCTTTTCTATTGTTTTTGTATTTTTTATTTTTATAACTTTGAATGCAATGATGGATGTAATAAATATAATGAGGAAAAAATAAAAAAGCTTGAAACTGGTACAGTCAAGAAAAATAATGTTTGAGCATCCTACCATTGACAAGACCTCCAAAGAGTTCAGTTCCATTCACTTTCTGCAAGAAATAAGCATTGTTACCAGCAATAGCATGAATAAGATAAGGGCCCATCCATAAGTGATCAAATTTCCCATGTTTGCCCTTATCTTCTCTCCTGGAATCCCACTTTAAAACTTTGTCACCAATGATGAAATTACTGGCCTTGGTTCTTTTATCGAACAGCTTCTTGATGTTTTCTTTCTTGTGTAGTGCTCTGTTGTAGACTTCCTCTCTGGTTTGTTGAAAATGTATAGTCTGATTGATTCTTCTTTTCATATCATTATCCTCAGACTGTACTTCTTGGATCAGCTTCATGACTGGCACTCCTAGACTTGTTGGAAAAATTGCATCTGCTCCATAGACTAGCTGGTAGGGTGACATTCCAATTGATTTCTTAAGTGTTAATCTATCAGCCCATAATGCATGTACTAGCTTTATGTGCCATGTTTTCTTATTGTCTTCCAACAAATTTTTGATTATATTTACCAAACTCTTGTTTGAAGATTCTGCCAACCCATTACCTTGAGGGTAATAAGAAGTAGAATGCCCCAATGTAATCTGATATTTGTGACAGAATTCAACCATTTTTTTGGATCCAAATGCAACAGCATTATCAGTGATAATATTCCTAGGATAGCCAAATCTAGAGAGGATATGATTTTCAAGGAATTTTATGATGACAAAGTCATTGGCTTGCCTAGAAGGGATGGCTTCTATCCATTTGGTAAAGTAGTCTATTGCAGTGAGGATCCATCTATGTTGGGCATATGAGGGTGGATGGATTTCCCCAATGAAGTCTAGACCCCACTGTTGAAAAGGAGCTTCAACAGTGATTGGATGCAAGGGTAAGGGAAGCAATTTTGTTTTGCCTTCAAAGAGTTGGCATTTATAACAAACATACCCTCAAGAACAATCGTAATAAAAATGGATCTCGTACCCGATAAGTGTTGTTCAACTACGACACCACCAGCTGGGAGTCCAAGAAAACTACCAACGAATCAACACCCAAAGATATTGCCTCCGAGAGTAGATGAACGACTGCAGTGTATTCTTCTATATTATTGGAAGCAGGACCAATGCAGACCCCTCTTGATACCAACAGCTGATCGGAAGGATAATGAAGCACCCAAGCCGCGGAAGCTAAGTTCCGGGTGTGTCTACTAGCACCATCGGCGAAACCAAAATGACTCATGACATCCAACACAACCTGCCAAAGCAGATCAAAAACATCACCACCTCATCAAAAATCGAAAATCAATCAGATATGTACAAAACAAAAACTACTATACACAAAAAGAAACATGCCAAGCCGAAGCCTAGGCATAATACTTCTTCAAATAGAGCCCATTTCGGGGCTCCGACAACTCGTTCCCTTCGAAATCAACCAAGGTGTACGCTCCTTTCTTAAGGAATTTTTTAACGATATAGGGGCCATACCACATAGACTTAAACTTTCCTGCCCCCAAGGCATCTTTTTCTTGGGCATAGACCAAAACAAGGTCACCTTCCGAAAAGACCCTAGGCTTAACCGCCTTATCGTACTGAACTTTTACTCGGTTTTTATGCGCTTCATTCATCGTGGCGGCATCCCGACATTGCTCATCGAGATGTTCCAGATGAAGAAGCCGTTCTGCCAGACTAGAAGTGTCAGGAAGAAGTTCAACAGCTAATTTAAGGGAAGGAATCTCGCATTCAATGGGAAATACGGATTCCACCCCGTGCACTAACTGAAACGGAGTAAAGCCAGCGGTGCTCACCACGTCCTGAGCCCAAAGTGTGGATATTCTTCTATATGCCGCTTGGACTAGCTGTCCTACTATGCCTTTGAAGAATCGTCTTCAAGGATTTATTCACGGCTTCCACTTGCCCATTGGCTTGAGGATAATATGGAGATGAATGCTCCTGCTGGAAACCCAATTTGAGAGCCAACTCAGCCATCATACTATTTTGAAAATGACTGCCATGGTCAGTGACAATCTCTCTAGGTATACCAAAACGAGCGATAACTTGGTTGAAAAGGAACAGAGCTGCAGTCTCAACATCGTTCCCAAAATTAGGCATAGCCTCGACCCACTTCGTAAAGTAGTCTACTGCTACAATAATGTACTTGTGACCTTTTGCCGAAGGCGGGTTACAAGTAGTGTAATCAATACCCCACTTTGTAAAGGGTCCGACAGTAACGACTGGAAAAAGCGGAGCTGGATGAGCGCGCATTTTTCGAGTATATACCTGACATGGATGACACTTTTTGACCGATTCAATACAATCTTTGAAAATCGAGGGCCAAAAGTATCCAGCACGCAAAATCTTTTGGGCTGTAGCAAGCCCAGATAAATGACCCCCATAAGCTCCACTGTGAGAATCATTGAGCACAGCCTCAGCTTCTTCGAGAGTTAAGCAGCGTCTTAGGATTGAATCAACCCCTCGATGGTATAAAGCATCACCAATAATCAAATAATTCTTGGCCAAGTGACGCAACTTACGACGCTCATCTTTCGAAAAAGTAGAGGGAAACTTCGCAGTCTGGAGATACACAATGATATCCCCATACCAAGGATCCTGTGAAGAGATAAGAAACAAGTGTTCGTCCGGAAAGGACTCATCATAGATCATCTCTTCTCCACAGGGCAACTCGGAGGTCAATTCCGCAAAAACTAATGATTTCTTGGATTTGGAAGACATGAACTCAAGATCAAATTCCTGTAAAATCACAATCCATCTATTATATTTGCCCCCAATCACTCGCCTGCTGAGGACAAACTGAAATGGATTGGAAGCTGCAAAAACATAAGTTTTGCGAAGAATAATGTAATGTCGGAGTCGCTGCATAGCATGAATTGCTGCTAAGGCTAATTTTTCTATCGGAGTGTATCGAAGTTCAGGTCCTACCAGTCCTCGACTAAGGTAGTAAATAACATGCTCTGCAAGAGCATCATCTTCCTGAACCAGAACCATACCAATGGTAGATTCTGTTGCTGCCAGATACAAAAGAAAATCTATGCTATAATTAGGTGGACTCAGTAAAGGAGCAGAGGTCAATGCCTTTTTCAAAGCATTGAATGAGCGTTGAGCGTAGTCGTCCCAAAGAAAAGGAACTCCTTTCTTCAACAGTCTCATATATCCCTTTGTAATTTCAGCATAATTGACGATAAACCTCCGAAGAAAATTAGACTTTCCTTGGAGACTTTGAAGCTGACGGATGGAAGACGGGGGAGGCAACCGAAGTATTGCCTCAACCTTGAAGGGATCTACCCTTATCCCTTCCCTAGACACAATGAATCCTAATAGCCGACCGGATGTAACCGTGAAAACGCACTTGTTCGGATTCAATCGAATTTTATAAAAACGACATCTTTGAAATATTTTCCGGAGGTGACCAGGATGATCCATCCTCTTTCGAGAATGAGCAGCTAAATCATCTAAGTATGCCTCGATAATCTTCTTGATGTCGTGGAAGGCGTAAGACATGGCCCGCTGAAAGGTAGCCCCAGCATTTTTAAGACCAAAAGGAATCTTCTTGTATGCAAACGTACCCCAGGGACAAATAAAGGCAGTCTTATGTTGATCTTCAGGACAGATAGTAATTTGATTATATCCGGAGAAACCGTCCATGAAGGAGAAAATCTCATTACCGGCACACTCGTCAATGATCTGATCGATAAATGGTGTGGGGTAATTGTCTTTAGGACATGCCTTATTTAGGTCTCTGAAATCGATGCACACTCGAATCGTTCCTTGCTTTTTATCTACGGGAACGGGGTTTGAAACCCATTCAGTCAGAGGAACTGGGAAAATGAATCCCGCCTTAAGCAGTTTTTCAACTTCAGCTTTGATAGCTGCTGCCTTCCTAGGATTGACCGGACGAAGTTTTTGCCTGACCGGCTTAGCGTTTTCATACGTCTTGATCTCATGCTGGACGATAGATGGGTCTATGCCAGGCATTTCCTCATAAGACCAAGCAAAAACATCCCTATACTCTTTGAAGAGCTCGGTATAGATTTGAACTTCTTCACGGGAACATTCTGCTCCAATGAAAACGTTCTCGATAATGTTGGGATTCCTGGAGATGTTCACCGGGATAGTCGGAGAGATCACAGCCATGTTCCCTTCAGCATAAACCTGTGCTGGTGCTAAGGGGCTCAAGACTGGGTGAACAGGTCCAGGAGACTGAGGACTTGGAAAACTAGCTTCGACTTCGCTCAAGTCAGGTAGGAAGTAAGACCCATGATGCAAGTCATCCCACGGTCTCTCTATACCTGTCATTGCTTCCAGGATGGCCTCTTCAGATGGAAGAGTGGTATCTAGACAATCCTGGGCAGAAGAAGAAGTAAGCGTCCAAGCCTGAGCCACATCACCATCCAACTCTTCCGGCGAAAGAGGAGCTGGATCAGACTCTGCAGTGTCAACAACAGACTGATATGCAATCCAAATATAGAACGGAAAATTCCATTCCACCCACTTGACCTTCCGCTAATGTGGCAGTAGGGGAAGGTAAGGTCCAAGGGTCCGAAAAATAATGAGTTCGAAAGAACTCTCTTCGAAGAGGAGCCTTGGAGGATGAAATAGAATTAATATGCACTGTAGGAGGAGGAAGATTGAAAGTACCCATCAAGGAAGAATACATTCCAACTCCTACATTCTCAACAGGCGCCTTAGTATTATCCAACTTAGGAACAGATGAGTCAGAAGACGCATTCAGGTCTACAGGAGGACAGTCCAGTTGATCCACTGTGACAATCCTCCCTTCGTGGGGGAAACATACAATTCGAAATAATGAGGATGCAATGGCATCCATCTCATAAATCCAGTTCCTCCCCAACAGAAGGTTGTAGTCCAAGGTTGCATCTACTACCTCAACCTCTATATCAACAGTTTTGCCCCCAACACAGATGGGCAAAGCCGGGACAATACCATGGGGTCTGTGAGAATGACCATCGAACGCAGTAAGAACAGTGCTAGATGGAACAGCTTTCGGAGATCCAAGTGTCTTCCAGCATGCAAGAGACATCACGCATGTAGAAGCACCCTCATCAACAACCGTTCGAAAGATATTGCACTTCCGATACGACGATTTAATATGAAAAGCCATGTGATGAGGAAGTCTCTTCTTAAAATTAGTCATATCAAAAGTAATCAGAAGAGAATTTTTCGGATCAATAGCCCCAATGGCAATGAGCAAAGCACTGCGCTGAGCCGGACAAGACTGGAGTACCTCTAAAGCTGACATAGCACAAGGACTCTGCGCCAGATCTTCTACAATCGAGTAGTTCTGGGCAGCCCTCGCATTTGGATTAATCGTTGACCGCTTAGAAGATGCTTTTGGCATCCGAGGCATAGAATCAACAGTAGGCTTCGTGATGTGAAGCGGCTCAGTAGCATCAGGAACTTCCTTAGCTTTCGAAGATTCCTCTCCGCCATAATCACGAGATCTCGTAGCGATATCCGCGTGAGCACTCATCATAAAAATGTTCGATGGAATTTCCCCTTCCTGGGTGCCCCCAGAGGAAGCCCCAGGATTTTGGTTCGCGCCAACAACTAATTGCTGCCCTTGGGGAAAAGGGTTTGTTAACACAACCTGGGAACTAGAAGAACCCTGCTGGGCTAACAAGCGCTGAGCATCCTGAATTTTAGGGCAAAGGTGTGTGAGATGGTCTCCAGCACAGAGCTTGCATGGAAACTTCACTTTCTTTTTCTCCTTTTGACCCTCACCAACACGCTCGTTGGTTTTATTTGCATTTCCCTTCCCGTTCTTTCCCTTCTTCTTGTTATTTCGTCCCTTCTTCTTCCCATCGGATTTTTGTTTTCCTTTGGGATCAGAAGCTTAGACATCATTTATGGACAAAGACTGGGAAGGTGATGAATCAGCAGGCACAGCCTGACCAGAAGGAGCAGATTGTAAAGACAACTGTTGCAGTTGAGAAAGCAGGCTGGCTGCACCACTATTGACCGATCCGACAAGCCCGTCACCATGCGGACCAGGTTTAGTTTTCGACAAATCTAATTTGGAGCGAGGAGCATTGGGCAAATACTTATAAAGTACCCCAGACTGAGAATAGATCAGTTCCAGCTGCTGGGCCCTAAAAATGGCCTGCTCCTCAGAAAATACCCCAGATAGGGATACATCTTTTGAAATATCCGACTGCAGAGATTTCAAAAACCACTCGAGAAGGAATTCACCTGGAATATGAGCTTTGATAAGCCTTTTCCTTCTCCTCCATTCCTGAATGTGATCAGAAATGTGAGTTGCCTCATCCTGCTTAAAATTAGCCAGGAGTTCGGTCCCAGCCTCATATCTGACAGGCAACTGAAAATGGTTTAGAAATGTGACAACTAGTTCTCCAAATGTGGCGAAACTGCCCCCAGTGAGCTCGATATACCATTTGGCAGCATTTCCAGTTAGGGTGCGTTGAAATAATCTCAACCTAATCAAATCATCGATCAGGGAGTTCGAAGAACACCATAAGTGGAAAGTGGTGATGTGGTCCGCCGGATCCTCTCCATTCTTACCTTCGAACTTTGGAATGTCTGAAGGAAGTTTGGTCGGGACCGGAGGCCACCCCGGACTATAACGAATCGGGTCATTAGTCAACTTCGACAAATCTGGCAAGTTTAACGTTGCCAGAAAAGGTAAGCGAGGCGGAGCCTGAGAATTCCATCCTTGATGGGTTGAATTCCCAACATTCTGAAAAGAATAGCCTGGATTTGATGAGGCACCGGGTTGCCAGAAAGGACTCGTAGAAAATGGAGAAGAACCTCCTCCCCACGCCGAGTTACCAAAGCCCAGACCAGTTCCCCCCGCTGAAGTATTGAATGAAGAGGAAAGCCCCTGATAGGGGTTCCAAGCATTAGACAGAGGAGAAAAGGACTGATAAGCACTCGATGAAGGGAAAGAAGCATTCCCTTGATGACCTGCATAAAACTGATTCCCTGCCCCCGCTGTAGTAAACACAGGATTCCATCCCGTAAAAGTAGTCGAACTTTGTCCCCCAGACCAAGGGTTGAAACTCTGGGTCTGGGACGTAAACGGAAACGACCCTAAAGAAGGATTGGAACTAGGAATATGTCTAGTCCCAAAGGGGAAACCCTGAAATGAAGCTGATCCACTAGCCATGTTAGACATGGGCGTAGATCCAGCTGAAGCAGCGGAAAAGGAAAAAGAGGGATTCCCACTAGAGGGCATCCCTGAACAGAAGGGACCAGAATGAGAAGCATGTGCTTGGGTGAACCCAGAGCCAAACACAACAGCACTAGAAGCAATCGAAGATGAAGCAATAGTGCCCCCTGCTTCAACAGAAGCAGGAGTCTGAATGCCTGCAGCACTCACGGTAGAAGCCGCGTTCCCAGTCGTGGCCATCGAAAGATAAGAATGATACGGAAGATCCGGCGGTCTCTCAGACTCCGGTCCGATGTACTGAACAAAAAACGGATAATCAGGAGGAAGAGGAGATGGACCTGTAGCAGGAGGCTCAGGTATATCTTCTATCTGAAAATCTTCTTCCTGAGGAAACAAAACTCGCGAGGTGAGCGGAACGCTCCTCTCGGAACCGACACCGGAATCAGCTACGAAACCTTCAGACCTTGGTGGAGGATCTCTCTCCACAGCGTCAGACTCCACAGGGTGGTAACCACCTACTAAATCGCTCCTACGCCTTCTCGAAGAAGGCTCTGCACTCTCGGGAGATAACCCCCGGATTCTCCTCGAACGTCGAGGCGCTTGATCAGCCACTTTTATAGATTTATTATATTAGACTCAAAAAAGTGAAAAGCTAGGCAAGCTAGGAGAAAAGAGCACTCACTAAAAATAAAAATCCCTGAGAAACAGCAAGCAAACAGCCTTCAAGTATTTCCGCTCCGGGTGATGAGGACCGGACACCAAAATACAGAAAAGCGAAGTATAGGGCCTTCCGAAAGCAGTCTGGGATGATTAGGGCCCAGAACAACTAGCGAAGGTATCAGAAACAGTTACGCCGACCTCCTAACGACAGCCTTTGCCGGCTCAAGCACCCAAGCTTCGTAAGGGCACCCCCCAGAAGTACTGCTGAAAGTGATGCGACGTCTGCCTCAGGTACCACGGGTATTCCCCCCCGCAGTCACCTGTGTGGAACCTAGGAGTGGCAACTATGGGCACCAATCTGTATCAGAAGCCGGGCGGAACAGTCTTGAGGTCAGATTCAGCTAATCGGAGAGGGGGTATCCCTCTTCTTAGCCTTCACTTCCCCTCGCGCTTGAATCTCTGGAGGAGAGCTTTCCCGGTCCACCTAACGGAGTTGGATTTCGCTCAATTAATCAACTTCTATGTTTGTTTGAGCAGCCTTGGAGAGTTAACTCTTCACTCACCTATTCCAAGGCCCTACAACCTAGCTAGTTGGTGATTGACACTTAGAAAACTTGCTAGTTGATTTTAGATTAAATCTCTTATTTTAATGGGTTGTTATGTTAAGTCACAAGGATATGGAGATGAAACTTATGATGTTTTGACGCAAAAAGAAATTAATAAAAACTTAACTACATGCAAATGCAGTTCTTTGTCTTTCGATTAAGAGCAATCTCTATACAGGTTCTACGAGACTAAAAATTGTATTTTTCTTTTCAAATAGCAAACTCACACTCACAAAAACTATGAAATTGACTAAATGCTGAAATGCACCTAATGCAAATCACTACAAGCATGTAAATCCTAAGATGCAAATCTCCTAAAGCAGACTGAAATTCCCAAAAAGTCCTTCAGTTTTAACTCTTCTTTTGTTGTCCAGAAAGCTAATTCTCGAAATCAAGAACTCTTAAAATGAGGACACCAAAAACACTTAAAAACAAGAAGAAGAAATCAATGGCAACTCCTCCTCAAAATCGAGCCAAAAACTAAAAGCAAGAAACTTCACAAAAGCTTCAAAAGTTATAGCAAACGAAAATGAAAATGCAACAACAAAAGAAAATAACAAGTAACAATGTTTTTTAAGCCTTTGAAATGCAAAAACAAAAAGCAAAGCAAATGTTTTTTGAGCTTTTTAGTTTTATAGAGAAAGAGCTCGAAAAGACCAAGCACAACTATCAAAATCCAAACCAAACAAGACTGAATTTCAAGCACAAACTTCAACAATGCTCCCAAACCTTATAAGGCTAAATCGTAGCAAGATCAATAAGAGCAAAAGAAGACCAGAAAACTCAGCCACTCAGCCTAGACAAATAGTGCAAACTCGTCGCAAACAAAAACTCCAAAGAAGAAAGAAAAACTCTTCGAAAGTTGCAACAAAACCTAGCCTATGGAACTCAAGAAAACCAATAAAAAACGAAGCAAAAATCGCAATGCGAAGCACAACACAAAGATAGGAGCGAGTAAGTGAGCATAAGCTCTCTGTTCTGATAAAGCAGAACAGCTAAGAATGCTCAGAAAGCGATCTTGGAACTCAATCCAGAAGTGCCAACACCAGAAACAACACTTTGCCAAAAAGACTAGTTTTCGATCAAATGAAAGAGAGAAAAGACATGAAACCACTTCCTTCACAATCCAGAGAGCACAGAGACTCTGTAGGAACAGGTCTCCACAGCCAGAAAGGACCAAAAAGTCCAGAATCCCAAAAATTCAAAATCTGCCTAGGTATACGCTACTTCACAGCTATGCAACTGGCGTGCATACGCGTTTGTGCTAAGGGAAACTCACGTATACGCGGGTACCTTAGACAAACTTGCGTGTATACGCGGATGTGTGCAGAAAAAAGCGCGTATACAAAGGTAAATAATGAAAAAAACAAAAAGGACAAGCCTGGAACAGAAACCAGGACTTTAGACTGACTGAAAGAAAGTAAACTGGGCTGCAAATGAAAGTTAAAACTGCTGGAATCCTACCAAACAGCTGAAATAACCCAACAGGAGAATCACAAGAATGTGATCCCCAGTGGAGTCGCCAGTTCTGTTTCGGGGAATATCTCCCTAGAGGTTCGTTGGGTTACAACCTCCACAGAGCAGGGGCATGCTACTTAAGAAGGACTCACACAACCATGCACGTTCAGAAAAACTAAACAGAGTAGAATGAGAAAGTTACCCGTAGGTCCTACGGTTGAAGAAGATCCCGCAGGGTTCAAACCCCCAGCAACCGTCCTTCCTTCTTAACCTGAAAGACAAGAAGAAACAAAAACGAAGAACTGGTTGTACATCATATATCTACTCTAAATGTTAGTGAAATTCATATAAAACATGAAATAAATCATAATGAATGCTTAAATAACAATTTTCTCATACATATAAGCATACACTAACACGTATATTTCGGGAACAGCATGGTACTTCTGTATTAGAAATAGCATGTACAAAAGTAACGAGTGGAGAGATCACCTGATCCTTCCACGGCCTTCGAGCAGACCGTTGTCTGGATCCGTCCAGCCCTTGCCTCGCTAAGACTCCTTCCAAACTGGTGCATACGAGATGACATATAGGGAGATGAGCATCTCAAGGAAACAAGGGTTTCCTATAATGAACTCGGAAAGTGCAGGAGGCACGGGGAATCAGACTTGGATAGGGAATACCAACAGAGTATAATATTAATAAATTCTCTCTCTCCCTTAGGCCATACACTTGAGGTGCTTTTATACTCCCTCCAAGTAGTTTCAACAGTTGGAAACAGTTGGCCACGTGCTGGGGTGGTTGAACTACCTGAGTAACCATCAACCCAGCCCGAAAATAGGGAATTTTTATATATTTTTTAATCATTTTAATGGCATACGTGGAAAAGTCTAGCTGGAATCGCGTATACACGCGGAAAAGTACGGGCATAGTCGCGTATGGGGATTTTTACACTGTTTTTTAGTGAATTTGTCCAAGTCTGTAGGAATGGGTGCCCAAAGCCATAAAAGCAATCATGAATCATATCAAGGTGAGAAATGATGCTATAACAACAGGCAATAATCATTTTATGGACATCTTGAAAGAGGGTGGGCTAATAGTAACAAGCTCTAAGGATTTTATTGGCGGTAGTCTTCCAATAGAGGTGGCCTCCACATTCTCCTTCATGGAACTCATGCTTGATCTTATCTGCATCATTCTCAGGAAAACATTTAAGCAATAATCCACTTTCATTTTTCCAATATAGACATTTATCTAAAATGCAATAATTAATAGCTTTCAACTTTAAAAATCTTGCCTTCATTTTAGACAAACAAGGAGGTGTATTTAAATTGAGCAAAACATATAAAATATCAGCATACCAAGATGAAAATAGAAAATGATCTTCAATAATGGGAGTTGGCAACTCCTCTTGTTCATCTAATGCCTCTAACATGTTTATATCAAGAGCTTCAAAATTAGACTCAGCCATTAATCTTGCTATTCCTTGGCCTTTAATGAGCTTAATGGGCTTGATTTCTAAATCATATTCAAGTATCACAACAATCCACTTTCCTCTTTTTCCATCTGGGTCCTGGGTAAGAATGTCTTTCACAACTGAATTTGGCACAAAGACAATTATGTGGGAATGTAAAATGTAAACTCTGAAGTCTTTTAAGGCTTTGAATAAGGCAAAGGCTTGTTTTTCCATGATATTGTACTTTAGAGGTGCATCCCTCAATGCCTTACTAAATAATGCAATTGGCTGCTCTTGTCCCTTCAAGTTTTTCTGTAATAGGACAACAGCCACTGTGTGTTCTGATGCAAATGAAAAAATGAAAAAATCTTTTGTAAAGTCAGGACTAATGAGAACTGGTGTTTTGGTTAATGCTTGTTTTACCAGTTCAAATGATTTCTTTGCTTCTAAGGTCCATTTAACTCCTTGTTCCTTTTTCAACATGTTTGTTATGTTTCTAAGGAGTTCAGCTAAATTGGGTATGAACCTTCTCAAGAAATTAATCTTCCCAATGAAAGATTGAAGTTCCTTGATGTTTCTAGGATGGTTGATTTGCAATATACCATCAATCCTCTTTGGGTCTATCTTTATCCCTTCTTCTGATATGATGTGTCCAAGTAGTTTGCCTTCTTGGAGACCAAACATTGTTTTCTTTGGATTTAAAGATAACCCATATTTTCTGCATTTCTCAAAGACTTTTCTCAAGTGTTCTAGGTGTTCTTCATTTGTTTTGGAAAAAATAGTTATATCATCAAGGTAAATAATGATGAAGGATACTAATTCTTCTGAGAATGCAATATCCATGGCTCTCTGGAATGTAGCACCAGCATTCATTAAACCAAAGGGCATTTTCACATACATGAAAGTACCCCAAGGGGTGGTAAAGGCTATTTTGAGTTGATCATCAGGATGTACTAATATTTGATTGTAACCTGAGAAGCCATCTAGCAAAGAAATTCTTCTAGAACCAACTACCTTTTGTAAAATGTGATCCATCTTGGGTAAGGGATAGTTGTCCTTTAATAAGGCTCTGTTTAAGTTTCTAAAATCAATACAAAGCCTTATTTCTCCTGTTTTCTTCCTTACTGACACAAGATTAGACACCCACTCTGAGTATCTAATAGGGACAATAATTCCAGCTTCATACATTTTCTTGATTTCTTTCTCAACCAAAGGTAATTGGACAGGGTTGATTCTCCGCAATTTTTGTTTAAAAGGTTTTTGGTTTTCTTTGAGGGGTATCTTGTGCTGAATTATTTCTGTATCATAGAACTTTAGATCCTCATAACTCCATGCAAACACATCAGAAAATTCCTTAAAGAGCTCAATGTATTTCAGTTTTATGTGGGCTGGTAAGGTTTTAGACAGTTTAATCATTTTTGGCTTTTCTTTACTGCCTATGTTACATTCTTCCACTTCAGTTTCAACAGGCTCCAGTTTTGGTTTTTTGGCCACATCATTGAAATCAAACAACTCTTCTACTGGGACCAGTCCTTTTGGAAAACTTGGAGTGTTAGATTGCAGCATTTCTAAGTCTTATTTTTCTAAATCTACTCTAATTTCTATGGTATATTCAAGTTTATTAGACAACAGATTTATATCAGCAATCTTTGGAGACTTTACTTCTTCATCAAGTGGGTTTTCTTCAATAGGACAGTCATTTTCATAATCTGAATCTGAACTTGGTGGCTCAAATTCATTTCTAGACTGTAGGAAGTCTTCTATTTGTTTATCTCCATCAAAAA
The DNA here is from genome assembly GCA_034641835.2 of Pinus albicaulis. Taxonomy (NCBI): domain Eukaryota; kingdom Viridiplantae; phylum Streptophyta; class Pinopsida; order Pinales; family Pinaceae; genus Pinus; species Pinus albicaulis. The sequence continues at coordinate 1,444,109,851 of CM076577.1, read as the reverse complement.
CTTGCCAGTATTTTTCATTATCTGGGACAGTTGGTCTAAATTTGATTTGGGTAGTGCATTGTTTGGTTTCATAAGGTGTTAGACAAGTTCTGGAAGCAAAGGCTAAACCATTAGCAAGGATATTTTGGTTTCTTGGGACAAAAATAAGTTGGAATTCATCAAATGTTTTCAATAAGTCAATGACATCATTTCTATAGGCTCTAAGTCTGGGGTGTTTGGCACTATATTCCCCATTCACTTGCTTGATAATCAACTCTGAATCCCCATGAACTTTTATCCTTTTGGCCCCTAATTTCTTCAATAAGTGTAGGCCTAAAAGGAGGGCTTCATACTCAACTATGTTATTTGAACATTGAAAATTTAAATTGTAAGAATTCCCTTCAGTATGATTGTTTTCAGTGTTGTGCATCCAAATGCCTGCACCTGCATTGTTCTTAGTACAAGAGCCATCAAAATTCATACTCCAAAGAGGACTGTTTTCAGCATTACTAGTTTGACTAGTATCCTCTTCATCTTGTGTGCTTTTAGATTGTTCTTGTAAATCAGCATCATGTTGAAATTGGCTTAGTTCCTCATGTTATTCATTATGTTGAGGACTCTTCTCTTGACTCTCAAGGTTAACAAACAAGGGATGACTATTATGTAGCACTAGACCTGTGTTTTGTTTGTTGTGATTTTCTATTTTGGCAAACTGTCTTGATGTTTTTGTCTTATCTTCCTCCTTTTCTGTGTCTTCCACTATGTTACAGTGAGAGGTGGCCACTAGATCAGTTAAGGTTTCCTGCTCATTAAATGTTTCGTGATTGAAAAGAATAAATGAGTCAAGGCTTGTCTTCACAGAATAGAGGGGAGAGTTTTCTGGTCTCTCTTGGCTACTAACCATATATTGCATATGAGATTCCCTATATAGTCTTCTGTTTTGATTAAAAACAATGATGGTAGCATAAGTCATATCCATTTGCATTGTTCCTTGTAACTTATCCCCCCATGATCTTGATAACAACATACCATATTTGGGGGGTACATTAGCCACTACAATATCCATCACTAAACACTTGGCTGGTATTTGTGCTAAGTTAACACAGAGGTCTTTGATCAAACCTAAACATTTCACTCTACTGGAGTCAAAGGAGTATAGATCTTTGTATGGCCTGATGATTTCAAGGCCTAGACTCTCCATTACTGCTTTGGGCATTAAGTTATGAGAGGCTCCTGAATCATGCATGGAATTGTGCAAAATTTTGTCATGAATTTTCAAACTAACATAAAAAGGAGGAACTAGCCCTTCTTGGTATCTACCCTCAATCTTGGGACCAAATAAAAGCTCTGGTTGGTCATCGTTGAGGTTGACAGTGTCATTATTTTCCTCTATGTTGAAAACTTTCAAAATTTGTGATCTATATACATCTTGGGTAACTAGTTCAGTGAGGAGAACAGGGATTTTGATCTTGGCAATTTCCTATTCCAAACTAAAAGGCATCTGATTTTTTACAACATTTGCTTCAGCCTTGTTCATCACCACTCTATCAGTAAAATTAGCTTGTTTATTTCCTCTATTTACATTGGTCAAAATTGTTTTAATAGGAGCACTAGCTGAGGTGCTAACGCTGCTAAGGTCCGCACTCTATTTCTCATTAATTTGAGTGCCTTTCTCTTTGTTTTGATCAGAACTTTTAGCCACTGTTTTATCTTTTTGTTTTGTAACTTTGGGTTTGTTCACAGGGCTGTTTTTTTCAGAGTTTTCAGAGGTTTTAGTTTTGGGAGTTTCCTGATTCTTTTTACTCCTAAGGTCATATTCCTTTGGGGTCTCTATGATGACATTTTCCATTTCTTGATAATAACTTTCATCTTCCATTCTTCCATCATCATAGGGTGTATATAACCTTGTCTCCTATTGTAAGGAACATGAAAAGAATCATTGTCTACTCCCAACATGTTTATATCATCTTCTTCTGTTTGTTCAATTTTTTCTTCAACCTCATTCACATAGTTTTGATGGAAAGGAGGAATGATCTCCTGATCAGGGTCTCTTGGTCTGTTTTGAGGTTGGTTTCTCCTAAAATTCTGATTTTGACTTTGAGATTGATTTCTGTTCTGGGGAGCTGATTGATTTTGACTAGGTTGTGCTCTTTCAAGTAAGCTTATCTTTTTCATAATTTCCTCCATCATTCTTTCCATTTTAGAGTTAGATGTGGAAGGTGCAGATTCCTCCCTAAATGACAATTTCTTCTCATTTCTCATCCTTGCTCTTTTCTCCATCAAATTCACTTTCACAGCAAGAGCTCCTTTTTTCATGTCTTCTAGAGTCAAAGGGTCTCTTTCTCTCAGCTGATAGGCCATTTCAGGATCAAATCCTTCAGGAAACTTGTTCAAGGCTGAGCCTTGTGGAGGTTTCAATTCTAGGGGTAAGGCATTATACACACTATTAAATCTAGTGCAATAACTTTGAACACTTTCCCCAGTGTTTCTTTTGAGGTTATTATAATCTACAAGTATTTGGAGAGGGTTTTTCTTAACTTCCCACTTGTTTAGGAATAATTGATGGAGGGCTTGAAGGTCATTGATACTATTAGGGGTTAAGCCTTTGAACCATTTTCTTGCATCTCCCCCTAAACTCCGAGCAAACAATATAAGTTTGATAGTTTCATCATCAATCTCATTCCTATCAAAATAATCATTCATCTTATCCACATGTTGTGAAGCAGCAGTAGCACCACTAGCATCAAACAATGGTATCTTGGACTGATATTCTTGTGGCAGGTTGACTAAAGGTAAAGGAAGGACTAAGGGAGCATACCATATTTCCATGATAGGAGGGAAAGGTGGATTTACAAGGGGTGGATTGACAAGAGGGAAAGTGGGTTGGAATGGAGTGTTTTGGACAGTGGTGGTATGAAGAACAGATGTGGATGGACCAACAAGAGACTGTTGAGCAGATCTTGGATGAGAGAAACCAAAATTATGAAGGAAATGTAAATCAAGTGGAGTATTTTCTCTGCTACCAGGATGTTCACTTCTATCTCGAGGTGAAGGTGAAGGCTCAAGGTCTATCTGATCTATATCATCAAGTGACCTAGTTCTGAATGGGTTTCTTAAGTCAACTTGTGAATCTTGTAGAGCTGTAAGGTTTTCAGGGACTGAATTAGCTCTATGGAGTGACCTAACAATAGTTGAAGTATTGGCCTTAGGAGATTTCCTAAGGATTATTTTAGGATTATCAACAATCTTTGGTGGATTTGGGTCAAGGTGGGCTCTAGTATGAACTGTTCTAGAAGCCACAATGTTGTGTTTTAGACCTACTAATAAGATAATTTTAACCAAATATGACAATCTTTAGGAGGCAAACTGATCTTTAGCAAGAAAGCTTTAATCCTTAAAGCCTTCTTAACTGAGTTTGTATGATGTTATGAGAGTAATGGGTTTCCCAGTGGAGTCTTTAGGTCTGTTTATGATTGTGGAGTCACCAAGTGGAAATTTTTAGCTTGTAAAAGGTAAAATGTTTTATGGTCCACAACCATTTATTGATTTGAATACCAATCTGACATATTTTTGGGTTTTTTGAGTTTTTTCAGTCCTATGGGTTATAAGAGTGTCCTAAATCTATTTCAACACTTAGCTAGGGCGATGAGACAAACAAAGTTTACTCTTATGGCTTAGCTAGCGGATTACTTCAAGGTTTGATAAGGCCTATGAGAATCCTAAGGGTTACTTAGTTTGTCACTGATTCAAATAAGTCCTATCATGATTACCAACATGCTTGGTAGTGCTTGAAGAAAGCTACTTATACTTCACTGAATACTGAGTATTGTGTTTTAAGGATTTTACTCAGAAATCCCGAGCGGAGTCGCCAGAATGTTAGGTTTGGTGGCTCAACTGGCTAACACATCAAATGTTCTTGAATCAAGGGGTTTTCTAAGGTCCTAAGGGTGTCTAAGATGAATTTGACTCAGAATCCCTAGTGGAGTCGCCAGAATGTTAGGTCTCTGTAATTTGAAAGATTGGAAAATACAAACTGCAAAGCCTACATATGAACCACATTGGGATTCTAGGATCTATCCCTCCTGAATCCAGAAAGGGATCTCTCTTATAAGTGCAAAGATTGATTTATCTTTAAAGGTATGAATTGTGATATTAGGCTAGTTATGAAGAACAAGGTTTTTGTTTGGTTTTGGTTGGGAAAAGATATGATGAAGGTGAAGGAAGTCTAAATGAAGGGTGAAGGTGTATGAAAGTGAAAGAATGATTCAAATAATAAGATAGGCAAGGAGAAACTTCAATCCATTGGGCTATGGAGTCATACGAGGATTTAATTGAAACAACAAGGTTCAAGAGTGGTCCATGGGGCAAGTCATCTATGTCAAAGGATCTCTTTAAGTTGATTTTATGGAATGAAACAATAATAAAGGGAAATCAAACAGATGAAGGAACAAAGGGCAGCCTAAGATCAATTAAGTTCTTTGAAACCATCCTGCTTTTGGCATGCACCTAAGGAAAGACATAAAATTAATCTAAGATCAGGTAAGTACTTTGAAACTAGCTTGATTTTGATGTACTTTCAATAGAAAACATTTAAAACACTTAGAACAGCTTAAGATCAAGTAAGTACTTAGAAAATATCTTACTTTCAGCATATTCAAAAGGAAAACATTCATGATAAACATAAAAGTAGTCTAAGATCAGGTAAGGACTTTGAACCTATCCTGCTTTCAACATACTCTTAAGGGAAACTTTCAAACAACCTTTGGAGAAAGAACTAGAAGACATGGCAAAACATGAACTTTCCTAGTACAACTCTACTTAGCAAGTGATGAAAATATCATTCAAGAACAATGTTTAAAGTTTAGACAGTAAGACATGGGAACACCAACATTCCTTAACTTCTTGGACTATATTAAATCATTCTTAAATACACAAAGGAGGAAAAAATAAAGATAAAGCTTATCAGTGAGAGTAGGGTACTTGTAAGAGTAAATCCTAGCTCTATATTTGCTGTTCTTTATCAGAGAAAAGTGGATAGAATGGAAACAAAAGAAAATAACAATTTACAATAAGAAACATATCACCATTGACATAGACCAGGATCCCATAAATCAGCTTGTATTTGATGTCCAAACCAGTTACAATCTTCAAGTCCAGTGGGTCTCTACAGCTTCAAACTTCTCATCTCAGCTTAGGTATCTTCAATTACAAACAGTGCTATAGCAACTTTATTAAACTATTTACATGTAGTAGATATCCAGAGACCAACCTTTATCTCATCTTCTACGGAAGTATTTATAGAAGAAATGAGGAGGTGGGATGAGAGAAAAGATCTCTAGGCTCAATTAATACAGTTTAATGCTTCTCGGTCTTTGAGGGGCTCAATGGAGAAGCTTTCTGATATTTCCTCTAAATCAATTGATTTTCATTAAGTATTAAGCATGCTGGGTAGATTTTTTTGACTTTAAAACTCTTAGGCAGGTTAGCAATAACTCTAGCTGTCTTTAGGCAAAATTTCACTGATTGAGGCAATAACTCTGCCTTCTACTGATTTATTAAAAGATGTAGGTGGCACTTTGGTAGATGGAGAGGATTCAATTGGCCTTTGATGTGGCAGTGGAGACCTCATTTAATGATATTTCTCTTTGTTTTTCCTTAAAACACCTTCAATCTGTTGTGAGTCTGTGTTTTGGGCCTAATTAGGCCTTGATCTTCATTTCTAGTCTTTATCCTTTAACAATTGTGGATTAGGCCTTTGATTTACTGAGTTTGTGCCTTAATCCATTTATACTCTGTTTAAAATCATTAATTCTTCATTTATGCTTTGATTTTATCCTTTGACACTAATACTCTTCGGTTGTTTGATGTTTACTGTGTTTTTTGTTGTTCTGCAGGTGCACAAAGGTTTTGTGACTTTACAAATGCTCATGAGGCATAGGTGGAATCATAGTTTGAATCATGTGGATTCATCTTCTTCATGAATAAATGGCCTGGGGATCGTCATCCCTGGCTTTTGTTTCATTTTAAAACTGTGGACAAAACCTTAATAACCTACAAAAAACAAACAAAAATTAAGAAAAATCGTGAAAAATATGTTAAAAGACAGCTTTGGAGATCTCAGGTGCGAGATTAAATTGTGGTCGTTGGATCAAAACAACCAACGGTCAAGATCACATGATGGGGTCAACTGGGAGGTGGTTGGGTGAATGGTTGTAATATTAAGTCCGGGACGTTCGATCTAGATCGATCAACGACAAAGATTGATCGGTGGGGTCATTTGGGAAAACATAGGGTGGGTGAACAAGTTGGTGGTGAAGTTGAATAAGAGCCATCAGATTAGAATATCCGACGGTTGGGATGAATCGGTAATGTTTTGGGAGCAAAGGTGAGGGGCAATGACTTGGGGTCGGGAAACAATCTGAGCCGTTGGATTAAAACGATGGACGGTCAATATTAATTGGGAAAATGCATTGCGGAGGGTGGTGGTTTAGCGGAAAACCGGAATGGTTTTCGCATTTTATTTGAGTGGTAAGCGGTTTTCACAGAAAAAATGCGATATGGTTCATTTCTTGACACACGTCCTTTTCAAAACCGCCTGTTTCAGACTTTTTTTGAGCGTTAACGTGTTGTCGCATAAATTTTTCGAAACGGAGTTTTGGCCATCGGATGAATGGGTGCAGATCCAACGGTGTGGATCGCATGCGATGGAGAAGTTACAGGGTTGGGGCGATAATGGAATACACGTGGCAGCTGGTGAGTGGATAGACGTTTTACAAGGCGGAAGGTAGGTCCCAAAGGAGTTGGACCTATCAGATTGAATCTAGACCGTAGGATATTTTGAATGGATGGCTTAGATTTAATCTCGGGGTAGAGCTATTTTCCAAATGCAAAGTTTTGGGGTTATCAGGTTAGATCTCGACCGTAGGATCTAAAGAATGAACGGACATATTTGAATCGGGGGTCGCAAATCAGAGGAGACAAGGGGATGGCACTTTGAGACTTGCGCGATGTGACTGAGCGCTGTCCGTCGGATCTGGGAGTAAGATCGACGGTCAATACTCAATCAGAGGGATAATGGAGAAACTCTATGGGCGGAGTGTGACGAGATCTTAGCCATCGGTTCTTGTGGATTCGACAGCTAAGATTCAATCGGGGAGATCGACATCGGAGGAGGAAAAGGGAAAGAATAAAGGGAAATTTGCGATGCGATGATGTACTGACCGTCGGATCAGAAGGATGATCGACAACTGAGGTTTGCTCTAAGGGATCGCATCGGAAATTTTTTGAAGGACACGAAGAAAAGAAGGACCCATGCGGACTTGCGATGCGATGAGTTGATGACCGTTGATCGGTTTAGATCGACGGTCGATATTCATTGAAACTTTAAACTGTCAGGTTTTATTAAAATACAAAGGAAAGGGGTTCGGGAAAGGGTTTTAATCCCTTTAGTGCCCGGTTGTGGGGCTTAAGGTCTTATGAGGCGGAGGTTTAAAGAAAATAAGCCGTCGGGGGCTTAAGTCCTATATAATATAAAAAGGGTGTTTTATACCAAAAAACAAGGTTTTTCAGGACTAAAACAGGGTTCCGATAAAGGAGATAAAAGTTTTTTAAACCAAATGAAAGGTGAACAAATGGTTTTAAAGGGTGTTTGGAATAAATTAGAAGGTTAGATGAAGGTTTATGGAGGGATTTTATGGAGGGAAAAGGATGAACAATGGAATTGTTTTATGAGTGAAAGGAGGGAAAATGATGGAAAATAGGCTTTTTAAGCAGTCTTTGTCTTAGCAACAGTAGGCTCTTTTGGGACTATGAGGGAAATAGCAGTGAAGATTATCTCAGAGTGTAAAGATCATCATAAGACTTCAAGAACTCACAATTTTGGACATGAATTGTTTCTTGAAGGCTAAAAATATTTTAGCCACCATTTGATATGACAAATTTTATAGGTGGCTAACATAGTGAACAAATAGATACCCTTAAAATGCAAAACAAGTAAAAAGCTGAAAATTCTTCTCTATCCATATTTTGTCCTAAGTGCAAAAAAAAAAAAAAAACATTCCTTCTGAGAATGTCCTCTTGACTTGAAAAGTGTAGAAACTTGTGTTATATGTGCAGAAAATCATGATACTAAAGAATGTCCTTCAATACCAGGTCTTAAAGTTGTTTACCAAGAGGAATTAGTCCCAAATTAGGTAGACACTCTTTGTTTATTTCCAAGAGACCATGGAAAAATCAAGGATTTAACACCCAAACATATGCACAACCACCACAAAATAACTGGACTGCACCCATGCCTTGGAAACATTGGCCTCAACGTTGGGCACAAGGATGGAAAAATCCTTATGGAAGATATCCTCATTACTCTCAATACCCTCAACCTTATCCTACCTTTCCACCACAATATTTTCCTCAATCTGGTTAACCACCTCAAGATCAAACTCAAAAAATCAAAATCCAAAACTTTCATTACCATTTCCACAATGACCAAAGCAATTTCCTGCCCAACCACTTATGAACCCAAATAATAAAAATTCACACTTTGTTTACAATGTGGAGGGACACAATTTACAGACCTATATGATAACTCCATTGGATCTAAAAAATATTCAACTTAGATCTGGTAGAGTATTGGAAAAGAAGCCACCATTTGTTTTTATTCAAGAAAGTGAAAAGGGTGATAACTATGAGGAGGATACATCTCTTCATCAGGATGGGAATCCTCAAAAGAAGGATGACCATTCTGAGGAAGGGACATCTCTTCATCAGAAAGAAAATATTCAAAAACAAGCCACTTCTACACACTTTAATGATACTATAGTAAAATCAACTCCCATTATGAAACAAACTTCAGTATCTGTTTCAAAACCACCTTTTCCTAAAAGATTAAAAATTGATAAAGGGGTAGAAAAACAGATTTTATTGCCTGACTATGATATGTTGGATGAACTAAATAATGTTTGCATAAAAACTCCTTTGCTACAAGCCATTAAATAAATACCAATTTTTACAAAGGCAATTAGAGTGTTAAGCATTAAAAGACTAGGAAGGAAAAGAAAAGAAGTCAAAAGAATCCAACTAGTTGGAAAAATTGCAGATATCATGATGGGAAAAATGACAATTCTGAAATATCTTGATCCGGGAAGTCCCATTGTGAAAACACACATTAATGGTGTCGAAATAGAAAATACATTGATTGATTTAGTAGCAACCATGAGCATCATGACTAAACAAACTATGGATCAATTAAAACTTCCTAATCTTCAATATACACCTACATTGTTACAATTGGAAGGTAGGTCTGTAATTAAACCTGATGGTGTATTAGAAGATGTATATGTATCCTTAGATTCTTGGGAATATCTTGTTGAATTTATGATTTTAACACCCAAGAATAATTTAGGAGGACACCCATTGATCCTAAGAAGACCATGGTTAGCCACAACTGATGCTTTTATAAGTTGTAGATCTAGTGACATGTTTATCTTTGATGGGAGTTCAACAAAGAAATTCACACTGTATCCACCTCCAAAAAAAAACAATAAAAGTAGAAAATGAAGAATGGATAGATGATATTGATATACAACCAACCTTTTCTACCTCACAAATAGATGAAGAAGATCAAATTTTGAATTTAATGGAAAATAATGAGTCTTCCTCATATTGTGAAGATAATCAAAGTTTTCAAGAACAATGTAATATGGATTATTTGACATCTCATCAATTATCATTGCATTCCATGGAAAAATTTGGAAATTATACAATAAAAATCTTCCCAGGGAAAACTTTGAACATCAATAATAATTTGGAAGAATTCCAAAAGAAAGAATTAATGAAAGTATTTCAAGAACATTCTTCTGCTTATGCATGAGAATACACTGACATGAAGGGAATTAATCCAAGTACTTATATACATAATATTTACATTGAAGAAAATTCCAAACCAATCAGACAACCACAGATGAGGATGAATCCAAATTTGAGGGAAATTGTTACGGAGGAACTACAATAATTGTTAAATGTGAATTTTGTCTATCCAATATCACACAGTTAGTGGGTTTCACCACTAGTAATTGTTTCGAAAAATAATGGAAAATGGAGAGTATGTGTCGAATTTAGGGAATTGAATAAAGCCACTTTAAAATACCATTTTCCACTTCCTTTTGTAGATCAAGTTTTAGATACATTGGCTTCTCATTTTTGGATGGTTTTAGCAGATACAACCAAATCCAAGTAGCTCCAGAAGATGAAGATAAAACCACTTTTACCTGCCCATGGGGAACTTATGCTTATCGAACACTTCCTTTTGGATTATGCAATGCACCTACAACATTCCAAAGGGAAGTGCTAGGGATTTTTTTCTGATCTAATTCATGATTGTGTGGATGTTTATATGGATGAATTTACAGTTTATGAAAATTCTTTTGAATAAGCTCTTAAGAATTTGGAAAAATTTCTTGTTAGATGTAAGGAATCAAATCTCTCAATTTTTTTATGATGTTTACTAAGGGGATTATTTTAGGACACCATATTTCAGGAAATGGAATTAGAGTGGACACATCTAAAGTAGAAGTTATTTCTAAATTATCAATTCCAACTTATCAACGAGATGTCAGAAGTTTTCATGGTTTGACTGGTTATTATAGAAGATTCATAGGAAAATTTACAAAAATTGCATCTTCACTTTTCAAATTGCTCAGAAAATATTGTGTATTCATATGGAATTCTGATTGCCAAAAATCATTCGAAACACTAAAAGAGAAAATTCCTGAAGTTCCCATTCTAAGAGGACCAAACTGGAAATTACCTTTTCACATTTCAAAAGCTTCAGACACATCCTTGGGAGTTGTATTAGGAAAAAAATACTTGACTCCTTATTCCATTTACTATACAAGTAAAAATATGGCTCCTGCAGAGTTAAATTATATTGTCATCGAGAAGGAGTTTTTAGCTATTGTCAGTGCCATCAATAAATTCAGACATTACATCACCAATTATGAAACCTTTGTACACACAGACCATTATTAAATTAGGTGCTTAATGAATAAACCATTCACTAATGGAAGAATTATAAGATGGTTATTGTTGTTACAATAATTTAACATCACTATTTTGGATCGACCAGGAAAACAAAATACAGTTGTTGATTTTCTATATAGGATTCAACAAGAGAACAATGATATACCTATAGAAGATAATTTTCCTCATGAATATCTTTTTGATGTATCTATTAAATCTCCATGGTTTGCAGATATTTCTAACTATTTGGCTACAAGAAATTTACCATAATATTTTTATCCTCGAGAAAAAAGAAAGGTTATTCAAATTAGTGCATCTTACTGATGGATAAGCGAAGAATTGTATAAAACGGGTCTAGATCTAGTCATTTAAAGATGTGTTAGAGAAGATGAAGTACCAAAAATACTAAAGGCTTGCCATGATGAGCCATGTGGAGGGCACTTCGCTGATAAAAAAACTTCTTACAAAGTCCTTCTCTTAGGATATTATTGGCCTTCCCTTTTTAAGGATGCCAAAGAATATGTTAAGAGATGTGATAGTTGTCGAAGAATGGGGAAACCTATTCCCTTTGATGAAATGCCTCTACAACCTCATGTACTCATTGAACCCTTCGAGAAATGGGATTTAGATTTTTTAGGTCCTATTAATCCACCATCAAGACAAAAAAGGTACATTATTGTTTGTACTGATTATGTCACAAAATGGGTAGAAGCTAAAGCACTTCCTTTTGCCACTGAAAATGTTGTAGTTTCATTTCTTTTTGAGGATATGTTTTCTCGTTTAGGTGTGCCAAGGGAAATTGTGATAGATCAAGGTACTCAATTTACATCCATGGAGGAATACAAAATCAAACATCGGAATTCTACTCCATATCATCCACAAGAAAATGGACAAGTGGAGTCTACTGATAAAGTAATTGAAGCCATTCTTACCAATACTTTTCATTTTCACAAAAGAGATTGGGCAGAAAATATTCCAGAAGCTTTATGGGCATACCGTACCACATGGAGAAATACTATAGGATATAATCCCTATGAATTTTTTTGTGGGAAGCAAGTCTTGTTTCCTATTGAGTTTCAAGTAAAACTTTCAAGACAACAAGCACAAAGAAAAATAATGGATTAACTAAATGAAATTGATGAAATAATACATGATGCTATCCAAAGAACCAACTTAATTCAACAACAAAGATCCATGTGGTATGAAAAATACATAAAAGAAAGGAAATTTCAGCCAGGAGATTGGGCATTACTTTTTGATTCAAAGTTCAAATATTTTCAAGGAAAATTTCAAACTCATTGGCTTGGGCCTTATGAGATTGAAACAGTCTTTCATAATGGTGCATTCAGAATCAAGATCATTGATGAAGGAAAAATCGCCTTCCTTGTACATGGCCATCGATTAAGAATTTATCATAAGCCATTGACAAAGGAAGAATTTGATAAAAAATTTCAAGACAATATTGATTTGAAGTTGGTTAAGAAGGATTTTCCTTCTCCTAATTTTATTTTTCGAACCCAATCTGATTCCCAATTTTCTGTATTTCCCTCTTTTCCATTCAAAATAAATAGCTACATAATTGCTAAGATTCTGCAGCTTTGAAAACTTTCTACAACTGATACTAACAGGAAATTATTGATTGGAACAATTGAAGACTCCAAAAGAAGAATGGTCAAGCCAAAAAATGAAAGTACATAAGGAAAAATCACAAACAACAACCAAGCATTATAATTATCAATTCATAGGTATGTAAGTATTATATTTATAATAAATGTAAAACATTATAAGGATTAAATAATAGAGACATTAATACTGCCATTCAAGCTCGTTATTACTACGGGTTAAATCATAAGTATTATGTCATATCATCTAAAACTAGTCGTAGAAGCCCATATGTCATCCATCATTACATTACCACTCCATTCGAAACCATGTTTTATTGTTAACTCTGTCGCTCATTCATTTATGCTCCATTCTTTCAAAAAATAATTCCATTCTCGTCCTTTCTCATATCTCAACCTTACTCATATCTCTCATTCCACTTTCAACCTCGCTTATATCTCTTATTTCGCTCTCGACCATACCCCATTTCCATAACCCTGTCACAGAAACAATTATGAGATGACGCTTCACCACCATGGGGGTAATTTTTCAGATTGAACCTATTGGGAAGAAATTTGTGGAAGGATATCGCCAAATCAAGAAAATGTTGGAGCAGGTGCGGATTTATAGAAAAAATTGATGGTTTTGACAGAGAGGTGACCAAATCATTTGCTCGAGATTTTGATGGAACAGAGGCTGAAATTGGAGATATCAAAATTGTAGTGACAAAGTCTTCCATAATTGATGTTACCGGGCTCTAAAGGGATGGAGAAATATGGTTTAAAAATAGAGGAATTGAAGGGAGCGAATGGAAGAAATTCTTAAAGAATCCAGGCATGGACACCACTGTTTTCAAGAAGGGTATTCCTAGCACGACCTTTAAAACTAAATGGAGGAATTTGCTTCTAGTTATCCAGAAAATTAGTACATGCGAGGTTAGGTTTGGTAGTGTGTTTTTCTACCATATTCGTCTCATGACGCACTTTCGTGAAGGGCATGAAATAAATTTATCTTATTTACTGTTGAATAGCTTAAGGAAGATGTGTGATAATACTTAGAGGAGGATACAATTTATTGAAAACACTATGTACCACCACGATCTTGTTAAAATTCTCATTGAAGCTCATTTAGAGAGCTTAGGAGATAATTGGGAAAATTTTCTAGTCTGAAACCACTTTAAGGAAGAAAAATAGATATAGCGAGAAGTAGAAAAATACAGAGAAGTAGGAAGAAAATGCCTAATTTTTTTACTGAAAACCCTCCAAAACAAGAACAAAAATTCAGAATATGAAACTCCTTTGGCGAATATTTTGGAAAACATGAAGAAGAAAAGTGTTAGAAGAAAGAAAGCCAACCAGAAAGAAGAAAATACATCCACAAAAGAAACAGAGGAAACTAAAACATCACAGAGAAACATTCAAAAACAAGTAACTCCTTCATCCACTATAAGGAGAAGTGCAAGGATTCACAAAGAAAAGGAGCCAAGCACATAATATGTTGATTTAGAAGTGGAAGAGGAATCAAATTTTACCTCACGTATTGTTTCATCACCAACGAGAAGGTCACCAAAAATTGACCCAGTACATCAACAAGTATATGATTATATTGAGTCTCTGGAAAAGAGAACATCCGATTCAAATCAAGTAGAAGGAATTCAATATGCCAATACACAAGAACCTCTAATCATCAATACTCTAAAGCAAGAAATATATGAATTGGAGATACTGATCAAACACCTGAAACAAGAACATGATACCTTAAAAGCACAAAATGAAATACAAAGGACCCATAATGATAACATTCTCTTGTACCTAGGTGTATGTCATAAGAATAATAAAAAGTTGAAGGAAAAGAACAAGTCTCTAAAAAGGAAGGTCATCAACTTAAAATAAAATATTATAATGAAGAAACCTAGGATCTCCATTGCTAGAAAGAGAATGAACAAAACAAATTTGGATGTATTAGCTCAAGTTTCTAAAGAATTGCAACACTAAACAGGATATATTAGTTTTGAATTTTTGCATGAGGACATGCAATGGCCTCTGTGTGGGGGAATGTTGAGCCTCGTAATTGTTTCTTTTTAAAAATACTTTTTCACCTATTTTGACCATCATAACCATTAATGGGCATCAAATTAGTGGGTTAAAGCTTGACATGTATATAATTGTCTTATATTTCATATGTTACTGATGTTCTTTATTATTTTCCTAATACTTGCATCAGCTACCGGATTTTGATGTTTCTGCAGCCAGAATCTGATTCTGCAGCTGAGTCCATTGTTGAACAGGATCTAAGGTGCCAGCTGGACCAAAAGATATATGGGGAGATAGTGATTAGTCCACTCAACATTTTCCTCCTATCTTCAAGAATCGAATTTATGGAAGAAGGTTCCAATCGAATGGTCAAAGGTGAAAGTCAATGTGTTAGCAATAACAAGCGAGCGAGAAGCAAAATAGATGCCTCACAATTTTCTTTGTCAAATAGAAAATCATGATCGATTTCTAATAGGATGTTTTCTAAGTTTAATTTAGTATTCTATTAGCTAAAGAATATCTGAAAATTTATAACAGAGATTTTATAAAAACAACAGATATGTTATGCATTGTCGTTCTTATTATTTTATGTAGCAGTGAACTCTTAAAACTCTGTTTTAATATAAGATGATTTTTTCTCATCTTGATGCATGGTTGATATTTCAACTATTCTATTGCCATCTGCATGTGGAGGGCCCCCTCAAGCAGTAAGGGTTTTTCATTTATGTCATTTAGATTTCTGAATTTTATTTATGTTATTTAGATTTCTTAATTTTATAATCAATTAGATGGATGCATCCCCTTAACGTAGCTTTATGTTGATTCTGAATTGAGAAACATATTATATGTGTAGTGTTTATATGAAGCATATGATTGAGTTCATAGATTATAATAGTGTGGTTATTTTTAAACATTTTCTTCTATTAATTTAGGAGCACGTGAATTGAGTTAGCATTAAGAGTTTGAATTGAGAACGAGATTGTAATTTTAAGAATCAGAGAAATAGTTTGTAGGTTTCATTTTAGAGCATCAGTGTTGTGAGTTTTATTTCAAAGAAAGAGTGGATTATCAATTTGAGAAAGTATGAACATAGTTTAAATTCATTTTGATTGTTCATGCAAGAGTGTGTTTATTCTTTTAGAAATCAAGTTTCTTCCAAAGCACACTTTAGATATTTTGCAAAGTGTGTGTATGAGTATTTATGAATTAAATTTCATTTTGAAAGTGTGAGATTAATTCATGAGTTTGAGATCTTTATTGGTTGTGTGGATTTCTTAGAGTTGATTTCAATGAATAATCCAATCAAGTGCAATGACAATTTAATTCAACTTAGATAATTATGATTCCTAGCACATATAGTGCATTTACACTTCGTTAGTTTACTAGCCCTGGTCGATAATTTATGTAATCAATTTAAGACAATTAAATTGAAAAACAAATATTCTGCAGGATATCAGACAAATCTTTCTTAAGTTGTTGTGCGTAATGATTGTCACATCCAGTGTGGACTATTTCGTTGGGTACTAGACGAAATCCTCTGGTTCATGCGTGTCTCACACTTAGTGGTACTATTACCTCTCTCTTAGAGGCTCACTTTTCTTTTTTCCCCCATTTGTAGCAGAAGAACCTTGACACACTTGCAATCAGACACTCACCAGGCACACTCCCCTTGCTTTGAAAAATTACATTAGCGTTACTCTCTCTTGGTGATAGCAAGATCTAAGGCATATCTTTAAGAATAAGGAAACTGTGCCTTTGTTACAGATGGGACTCCTACACCAAACGATGTGAGGTCTGATTGGGACTTCATATCGGGGAGATCCCCTGAATGTTGGTTGGTCTAACATGTAATGTCCCGAAATGGAAATCAGCAGAATTTTTCTCCACTGAAGTGTTCCTTTGTCGGAAATATTAACAAGGTTATGTCAGAGATGGACTGAGAGGGCTTTTACCAGTTATTTCACCTCTAAAGAGAGGATGATAACTGGAGGCTATCTGGCCTTTTCTTAGACTCTCCCTATAGCTATGTAAACACTTCTTCCTCATAATATCTTGCTCAAAGGGATGAGCTACAACAATATACAAACAAATACATGAAGAGCACTTGCTATAATCTCAGTAAATGATAGAAGAACTCATAGCTATTGTCTTAGCTCATGGAAGAAAAATAAGTGTACAATATCTTGAGGGAAAGAGCACTCAAGAGAGGGAATGATCAACCTCAAAGAACAAGTACATGAAAGCATGAAATATGTTGCTGCATAAACTGCCCTAGCTATGACTGCACAGTCTTATGGAGACACTGCTGCATACAAATGTGAAATATGATGATATTGCAATACAGCTCAAGAAATGAAGGGGAGTGTGCTCTCAACCCCTAAAAACAATAATACAATGATGATACAACAATCCTCAAGAGGATTGGCTACACTAGATACATGGAATGGAAAAATGCCAAAATGCCAGAGTTGCTAGGTAGCTGCAGCAACTCATAATAAAAATAGAAGGAGATGGTAGAATCTGCTCTACAATCTGAATCAATCTCCTCCAAATGATTTCCATAGTGCAAGGATGATCCCGACACTGGAAATCTCTCCCTCCAATGTGATGGTGCAAACCCCCACTGCAGACTAACTCTGAAATAACGCAGTCTATGGAAGGGATTGCGCTGATGAAGATGGGAGAAAGCTTGGCCTGCTGCCAAAATCTGCAAATGAGCTCAATAACACTCCTCAATGATATCTCCACTAAATGGAGACTCCTTTCTCTGAAAATCAAGTCCCAGAGTGATGTGGTGGAAGCCTCCACTGCAACCCCAGCAACGCAATGTCTTCTTGCTGCAAGAATAACGTTGTGATGGAAGATAATGCTTTGGCCTTAAGCCAAGATGTGGAGAAATCTGAAGATTAATTCCTCAAGAGGCCTCTCATGAGGAGGAAGGAATCATAAATAGGAATTCCCCCAACAACTCTATTGAACAGTAGGAGTATGCTCCTTGTCTCTCAAGACAACGAAATCAATAATCTATTCATGAGCAAAAATGGTTGTCTTGCCCTCCTCTTATACATTTGTGAGCTCCCTCTCCATGGGTCCCACTTCATTAGGGTTTTCCTTCTCAAGGAATCTTCCCTCCTTCTCTATTGCGTTGTACCACAATGTGCTTTCCACCTCATAGCCTGCGCAGTTTGACTTTGGTCAACTTCACCTAGCCACTTTGCAAAATAGCCCCCTTTCACACATGGAGGTGTGAAATAAATTACAAAAGTGATCCCTTATCAAAATATGAGGGATTTTATTTTTCTTTTCGATATTCATGGGTCTCCTTACCCATTTATTCTCCACCTATGTGTAATTAGAAAAAAATAATGTCCCAATTTTATGCATGAAAATTTTGGGACATTATAGTCCTCCCCTCCCAAATGTTGCTTTTCCCCAAGCAACTGCAAGGATAGAACTGGAAGGCCTTCCCTCAAGGTATGGAGTCTATGATGTGTTTGAGGAACATCTCCCTAATGTAGATCCTCCATCCCCAAGCTATCAACCATGCAAAATGAACCACCTTCCAACTAGGCAACTCCTGAAAATAATCCTCCACCTTGTGCTCATGTAGAATTGGTGGGCTAAAATTCTGAACATGGTAAGCTTCATGGCCTACCCCATGCTGTCCTCTTCTCCACTCATGATAAATGTGGACTGCAAGCTGAACTCAGGCTGCAATAATGTTGCCTTCAAGAGGCAAAATGAAGTCTAGATCCCCAAGGACCTCTCCTCCAACACTGCAAATCAAGCTAGCCCAAATCATCTCATATGTGATGAGTTGGAATTAATCATCATATGGAATCCAAACAGTCATATGGTTCACCTCATGGAAAAAAAATTGGCTAAAATTGGTGACCATATCATCTCCCATACCCCCCTTAGAGCATGAGCTGCAAAAACAATGGAGGTTCCTCCTCCCAAAGGGCACATCCACCCAATGACTTCCTCCCTCATCATGATACATATGGGGCTGCTGCTGATATATGACTGAAATATAATGGTCTTCAAGAGTGACCCAAGCCACCCCATCAAACATATGAACCATGAAATGCCTCCTCCAAAAATTCAAACTCTCTAAATAGCTCCTCCCACATGATATACATCATGCATCCATACTCTATGCTACTCAATGATGCAAGTATCCTGCCATCTCTTCCCATTATTTTGGTACTCCTCTCGTGAGGGCTACCATCAATTATTGCTCTTTGCATTTCATGAGAGTTTGAAATGCAGCTCCTTGGAGACCTCTTAGGAAAGGCCTATCTCCCATGACTATGTTGGATCTATGAGGATCCAAATGTGATGGAGGTGATGTATCCTCTCCACCCATGTTCAACAACACTGCTGGTTCCTCCAATGATGTAGCAGCTGTCTCCTCCTCCGGTTCACAAATTGTTTCATGATTCTCCATGGAGGTGTCATGGTTTATTTCATCCTCCAAAAGTCTACACTCCCACCTTGAAGGCTGAATGTAAATCATCAAAGATACATCAGGATGAGGGTTCTTCTTCTCCTTGAACCCTTTGCACAGTGCAGTGAAAACATGAGGCCCTAAAGTGGCCATGTGATTTGATCCTTGGACCTTCCCATATGAAATTCCACCATCCTTAAGATTATTTGCTGAAATAGAAAGTGGAACTTTACTCATACCTTGGTGGATCTTGGGACCTTCTTGTGTGGCTGAAATGGCTTTTCCTCCAATGGCTTCCTCTTCCATAGATGTAGAAGGCTGCTCCTCCAAAGTTGTAGCAGTGTTGGTGCAATCCTCCTCCCATGGTGGTGTGAGCTTCTCTTCCTTTGTCCTTTCTCCATCAAAGGTTTGGATCAACCTTTGAGAAAAGACTGAAAAATAACTCACCCTTGAATGGACCAAGGGTTTGAACCACAAAACAGAGGTTTCCTCCTCTATGTGCAGCGCTGCCATCTCCACTGCTTCTTTCTCTGGCACTGGATGCAACAAATAAATTGCCTACAGCTTCTTCTCCCAAGCTCTAGCTGAAGTAACCCCATCAAATGTAGACAATAGGAACCCATTGCCTCTGATTTCTCCTTCTCCACAGGGCTTTCTCTCCTCCATCTGCTGAATAGACTATGGGAACGTTGTAGCTCCGTGAATGCTACAGAATGGGGTTTATAATCACCCAGGTACTTGCATAAGATATGGAAATCCAAGCATCTGCCATGCTGGTCTTCTAAAGAATAGGAAGTGTATGGACCTTCCTCTTCTCCCCTTTTCTTCTCCTCCTCCTCAGGGAGGCTCTTCTTTATTCAAAAATAGATGAGGCTAGGCTCATCTTCTTCATCATTCTCCTCTGAAATCGAACTCACAGGTTGTGCCAGTTCGATGCTCTGATACCACTGTAATGTCCCGAAATGGAAATCAACAGAATTTTTCTCCACTGAAGTGTTCCTTTGTCAGAAATATTAACAAGGCTATGTCAGAGATGGACTGAGAGGGCTTTTATCAGTTATTTCACCTCTAAAGAGAGGATGAGAACTGGAGGCTATCTGGCCTTTTCTCAGACTCTGCCTATAGCTATGTAAATACTTCTTACTTAGAAGATCTTGCTCAAAGGGATGAGCTACAACAATATGCAAACAAATACATGAAGATAAAACTTGCTTCAATCTCAGAAAATGATAGAAGAACTCAAAGACATTGTATTAGCTCATAGCAGAAAAATAAGTGTACAATATCTTGAGGGAAAGAGTACTCAAGAGAGGAATGATCAACCTCAAAGAACAAGTACATGAAAGCATGAAATATATTGTTGCATAAACTGCCCTAGCTATGACTGCGCAGTCATATGGAGATACTGCTGCATACAAATATGAAATATGATGATATTGCAATATAGCTCAATAAATGAGGGGGAGTGTGCTCTCAACCCCTAAAAATAATGATACAACAATAATACAACAATCCTCAAGAGGATTGGCTACACTATATGCCCATAATGGGAAAATACCAAAATGTCGGAGTTGTTGGGTAGCTGCAGCAACTCATAACCAAAATAGAAGGAGACGGTAGAATCTGCTCTACAGTCAGAATCAATCTCCTCAAAAGCATTTCTGGAGTGCAAGGCTGATCCCGACACTGGAAATCTCTCCCTCCAATGTGATGGTGCAAACTCCCAATGCAGACTAACTTTGGAATAACGCAGTCTATGGAAGGGACTGTGCTGATGAAGATGGGAGAAAGCTTGGCCTGCTGCCAAAATCTGCAATTGAGCTCAATAACAATCCTCAATGATATCTCCACTAAATGGAGACTCATTCCTCTGCAAATCAAGTCCCGGAGTGATGTGGTGGAAGCCTCCACTGCAACCCCAGCAACACAATGTCTTCTTGTTGCAAGAATAACGCTGTGATGGAAGAGAATGCTTTGGCCTTGAGCCAAGATGTGGAGAAAGCTGAAGATAAATTCCTCGAGAGGCCTCTCATGAGGAGGAAGGAATCTTAAACAGGAAGTCCTCCAGCAATTCTGTTGAAATGCAGGAGTATGCTCCTTGTCTCTCAAGACAACGAAATCAATAATCTATTCATGAGCAAAAATGGTTGTCTTGCCCTCCTCTTATACAATTGTGAGCTCCCTCTCCATGGGCCCCACTTCATTAGGGTTTTCCTTCTTAAGGAATATTCCCTCCTTCTCTATTGTGTTGTACCACAATGTGCTTTCCACCTCATAGCCTGCGCATTTTGACTTTGGCCACTTTGCAAAATAGCCCCCTTTCACACATAGAGGTGTGAAATCAATTACAAAAGTGATCCCTTATCAAAATATGAGGGATTTTATTGTGCTTTTCATTATTCATGGGTCTCCTTACCCATTTATTCTCCACCTATGTGTAATTAGCAAAAATTAATGTCTCAATTTTCTGCATGAAAATTTTGGGACATTACACAACACCATAAAATTTTCTTGCGCTAGAAGGAGGGCAACTATTTTTTTATGGCTGCTAAACCCACCAACCCAAAATATACATCTTTTGATCAAAGCAGAAATGTACATGCTACCTCCCATTCTTGTGCTCCTAAATTTGGTGACTCTTCTAAAACACAACTCTCCCGAACTTGTGAAATTTCATACAATAAAATTCAGGCTATTCATCCCATAACCTGTCAGTTTGCAAAAGTAGTTGGATTGATATCGAGAGTATCCAATATTCCATATTCTCTAGAAAATAACAAGAATACCTCTACAAGAGAAGTGGTCACCACCTTGGAAGACGTAGTTCTCACCACCCTTGAAGAGTTTGTAGTTTTTGTGGAGAACGCAGAAGAAGCTCCAGTTTTTAGTGGTGGAGAAGGAGACAACCCACTACTCTTAGGGGTAACCTTCAATTGGTTAGGTGGTGATGAAGAGGAAAAAGAGTTATCATCTTCTGAAAAAGAAGAGGAGGAGGACGAATATGAAAACATGGAGGACCAAGATCTGGATTGGATGTGTCAGGGCCCACTCATACTTTCAGGTGTGTTGCATAAAATTCCAAGGAACCTAGAAAAGTTGTTAATAAATTATGACCCTGACAAAATGGTTAAAGCAGAAGACCACTTGGAAAATTTCTACCTACATCTACAAACACTTGAGGTACGCTATGATGACGTTGCATGCATACTTTTTCCATGTACCTTGGATGGTAGAGCAATTGTATGGTACCACATTCTTCCCCCAAAATCCATCCAAAATTGGAGGGCTTTAATAAAATGTTTCTTGAGAAGTTTTTCGATGACAAGACCCCTGCCATGTTGTTGAAAGAGTTAGGTAGCCTTAAAATGGAGCCGAAAGAAAAGTTTAAATATTTTAATCAAAGGTTTAATCGTGTCTTGAGCAGATTTCCAAAAGACACCAAGTCTCATGACTCCACCACCAAACACTACTACACATATGCCTTGCCAGCAAGCATTGCGCAGTTCATAAAGCAGACTACAAAACCATCACTTAAAAAAAACTTTGAAGAATCAATCACGGTTGAAAAATACTTGCGTGCAATTGGAGTCATTGCAGACGATGAACCAACAACGGACTCCAAAAATACGAGTAAAAGGTCTTAGGCATCAATAAACAAGGCCAAATAAAATGAGTCATATGATCTTGATAACTTGACTTGTATGATTAGGAACTTGTCAACTGAGATAGTAGAATTCAAAAAAATGTCAAGGGAGACCACTGTTAGTACCAAGCCTCCACGATTCAACCTATTTAAAATAACTATGAACTTGGTTAGCAATACTAATCAACCGTCTAAATTTGTGCAGAGTGCAAACGTAGCATTGAAACTTGATAAGTTGGTCATGACCGAATACAGTTCGTATCATTAAGATTATTATTCCAAGAAAACATGCCCATAATGGAATCATTCCATGAGTTTTATTGATACACACTTCTGCGATATGATATTTTCCGATGAGTATACAGAGCAGGAAGAAGAAAAGGAACAAGATGCTACACTGGATGAGACCCTAAGATGCTTCAATTGCGTATTTATAGCCCAAAAGAACGCAACCGAGAAACAACCTCCGAGTGACCCCTCGGCTCAGCGATAGTCAAATCGGTACAAATTAAGGATCCAAGGGTCAGCCACTACAACGCAGTTGAAAAAGAAAAAATTCAAAGAATATTTGTTAAGGAAAATCAATCCGCTGGTAAACTCATCCCAAAACACTCATAGCAATCCCGGGAAAGTTGGCTCAGAAAAAATACTTTCGAAAATGATAAAGATAAGACCATTACTCCAGAAGTTACAAACCAGGTTGCTCCCCCAGACACTTTAGCTCCCCTCCCCGCTGTGGGTTATAATATAGTAGAAGATATGAAAAAGTTTCGTGCGAAAATTTCATTGTTAGAGCTAACAAAAATCATGAATCAGCGAGTCATTATTTTACGAGCACTCGGGTCATCCTATGTGGGTAATATCTCCTCTTCAGATAAGGGATCAAATACATTTCTTGATTCTCTCCAATCAATACTTCATGCTTTAACATTGGAGGTAAACACACTTTGCCCCACTTTTCTCTTAACTTTCGAAACTTTCAATTTCAATGTACACAATTGCTTGGATGATTCTGGTGCATCACTAAATGTAAAGTCACTGTCTATAGTAAATAAAATCAATGCAACATGGAGAAAAAACAACACACAAATCATTAAGCTGGACATAACTCATGTCCAGGCAATCGATGAACTCAGAAATGTGATCATTCGCTTGTCATCCAATAAACGAGTTCACCAATGCATAAACATAGTAGTTGTGGACATACCAAAAGCATATGGACTTTTGCTAAGTAGAGATTGGTCAAACTAGATGTAAGGATTGTAGGTTTTAACCCTGAACCGAAATATCTAAACACGATTCTTATAACAGAAAATAAACAATAGCAAGAGCATAAAACATAAAACAGATAAACACAGAGATTTTCCCCTGGATCCCAAATCGGGACGACCAGCTTGATTTTTTTCATTATGATCCTTTTAGTGTTACAACACATATATATACATGCCGAAGCATACATAAACCCCAATCCATTAACCCTGGATTAGAACATAACCGTAGTTCCCTTGACCGGATCTACAAAATACCAGGGGCCGAAAACCATCAAACCCCAAAACCATGTGCAAAACCATGCACATAACCATGGGCGGATCCGCCAATGAGTGGGTCAGCACAAAAAACAAATTTTGGCTGGGGCACTGCCCCGGACCCCAACGGTGGGGACTGCTTCACCCCTCGTGACCCCCCAGCTACGCCCGACGCAACATACAGCGCGTGGGGCCAATCGTGGAAAGAATATAACACATACCCAACAAGGATAATTTGCTTCAGACTGGTCACACTTATGGCTTCTTTATAAGGGAAGAAACAACCAAATTCAAGTAGATTCAGAAAGATATATAAAACATAATGTCACTCCCTTGAATGGAAATAATGAACCCATGGCCTTCGCAAAACTAATGTTTGGAAATTGCTTCCTAGAGAAAAAACTAGGGTGCTGTCTTCCACAACCATCCCCAATCTCATCAAAAACATAGTTTGAGATCCTTCTTAGTCCAACTGGTGAAAATGACACAGGTACAGTTAGTAGTAGTAATAGTAATACTCATACTAGTGTAGTTCATAACCCTCGTACATATAATCAGCGGACTTTCTACTTTGATGGTTCAAAAATGCAGGAGGGCACTAAAGTGGGTTGTGTTCCGATAAACGTGTCTCAAAAATGACACTTGATCTCAGGCTTCCTGGACTTCGAGTGCACAAAAAATGTCACTGCCATTCACCTCAATGACGCGTCCTCAAAATTAGTAGATGATTCAAAAATAATGTTATGACAAGTACGCAATACCATTTTTCGTGTTTCGCCTCATTCAAAAGTCTATCAAAGAAAGACATGTAATTTTATTTCGCATTTCCAAGTTTTTTTTCATGTTCCTATAGATACATTAGAAAATATTGTTGTTAGGTTGTCACCGTAGAAGGATTGTTTCTTTGTTGAAATTTTTTATTTACCATCTCTCCTCAGCGATATCGCTTACCCACATGTGTGTGGTGATCAAAATATATATTGTGTTTCATGGAAAGTGCTGACACACTCAAGTATGCAGCTCTCAACAAGGACAAGCACGAAGAAGTACTACATGATGCGTCCAACAAGAGTAAAGAAATCCTCATCCCCAAGGGTGTTGTATCTTTGAAAGAGAAATATGACCTACATAATTACTTCTAAGGACCTTCCAATGCCAAAACTCATAGTTCCACATTGTTACCTAAACAAATCAATTTAGGAATAGTAAAAGGTATGAAGGGTGTGAATCTCAGTGTGTGTTGTATACACAAGAGTGGCTAATCCTTAACCGCTTATTTGGGTATTACCAAGATGTATCTTCATGTACATGTGAAGGGTTGAAAATTTACAACACCCAAACCTTCCAGCATGCCACATTGACGAGGGAAGGGGCTAAATTGTTCAAACAAAAGTTGATGAAACTACATCCCACACTTGAACCCCTTATCTAGAAAGAGCTAGGAAAATTGTTGGATGTTCAGATCATTTATCAAGTGCAACACTCAACTTGGGTCCCAGTCAGGAAGAGGTTTGAAAAATTTCATCGTTGTATTGATTTCTGGAATCTCAACCACACCTTGGGCAGACATAACTACCCCATGTCGTCCAGGGTACTGGTTTTGAAAAAAGTATCAGGGTTTGAGACATTTTCTTCATTTATCAGGTATTCAAGATACAACAAGGTTCTGGTCACAGAACTTGATGCACTAAAACCTACCCTCCTCATGATCAGTACAAACTCTTGGTATGATGAGGTAAATGACAGACTAATTGGAAGACATTTTGCAGACAAGACACATGCTTATGTCCTCAAACGCCGAGTCTGTCAAAGGTGTGTCAGTAGGAGGTAAAATTCACCCGCCCCACTGTAACTTATTGCAGTGAAAAATTCATATCAATAGTGGGGCTTAGATATTATTGGTGGAATTTTCCCACATTCGTCAAAGCAACATCGCTACATTCTCATCACCATAGATTATTTTCCGTGATAGACAGAAGCAGTTCCAATCAAATAGGTGAATGGTCAGAGAGTCATCGTTGGTCTAAAATAGAACATCATTTCTAGGTTCGACATTTTTACATCACTTTTTTGCAATAATGCAATATATTTCTCATAGCTAGAGCTTTATGGTTTTGAATTAGGGGATGGAATAGTATCGATGCATTCTGCTTACTACTTCTCTCAGAGGGATGGTCTCGCTAAGAACTTGGTCCCCATCATCAAGCAAGCCATACTCATCGAGAAAAGGAACTGGTACCCTGCTGGGGTAAACACCTTATACACTGACCAAGTCACACCCAAGCCTTCCCTGAATGCCTCCCCTTACTTCCTAGTGCACAGATGATTAGGAGTTCATAAATTTTTCTCAAAATTCAAAGTTACAGGATTGGGTTGAAAGCAGGATGGTTGCGTAGATCTTGTCTTCCTAATTCCAGCGCCACAAATGGTTCAAAAAACTGATGTCATATGAGGGAGATATCGCATTCTGATCGAAATGCCAAACAAGTAAAGTTGTGACAGTTTGACCAGGTTTGATTGGGATGCACAGTCAAAAAATGGGTGGATGTACAGTCAGCAAAAGGGAAAATTTTGAGGAATATTCCTTTCCTCAGAACCAATCAGGGTTTGACAATTGTTGATTTTTCATTTGGTATGGTTTGGAGAGTTTCAATCAGAAGGTGACACATGGCTAGCCCTGAGGCCGCCACGTGTCCCTGTAATGGTGTTATAAAATTTTATTGGAGGCCGCAGGAATTGACCTCCGCACCTCCGACAGAGCACGCGCAAGTCTAACCACCCGAGCTACACGTTGAATCTTAACCTCTATAATTGCAGCTTGTATTTATGGTTTGTTGCAAAATATTTTGGGGGTTGGAACTGCTGGCGGTCCCAACCCGCCATCGGTTAAATAGCGTTATGTCACATAGCATATGTTTAAACATTAACCTAACAACCTGCCAATGTTTCAAAAATCCACCAGCAGTTGTCAACACATGTCACATGGCCAATTTTAATTGACATCCTTTGTGCGGTTGTCCCAAACCCGCAGTTCAACACGAGTTCAACCCTTATCACCACAGTTAAATGCCGTGGGTTTCGCCGACCGTTACCATTAGGCCATAGGTTTGGGATGCGCATATGGCCACCCCAACCACTGACACTTATTGCCACAGTTAAATCTGATGGTAGTTTAGAAGCATGCCATTTTTGGTGGTAATTTAATATTTTAACTCCAGTTAAGTGGAGTTCTTTAGTGGAGCTTTTCTAGGTGAAACTAGGAAAAAGAGTAGGAGACTCAATTTTCGCCAATTCAGAGTGAATGAAGAGTCATTTTTGACTAATTGGAGCATTATGGAGTCATTGGTGTAGAGAAAACAACCATTAGAGCACTTTAACTACATGTATTTGCAAAATTTTGAGCATAATGAAAGATGGACATGCCATTGGGAGCTAGACGAACAGATGTAGCCCAGGAGGGGTGAACTGCTTCATCATGCCTATTGTGTAAATTTCATGTGGTGACTTATTTATATATTTTACACTGTTGTTCAATGTTATTTAAGCTTTTTTTATGCTTCTAATTCACTAAAAATCATCTACAATTCATGGACAAACACCTCAAACCCTATGCAACTAATGCACTAACTATGCACATATTTTTAAACTGAAAAGACACTTCGCACAGAAAAACTAATACAATCATTTTAGATCAGATTGGTATCAGAGCTAGATTTTATTCTCTAGTTTTGTTTAGTGCAAATAATTGTTTAACTGTTTGCAATTTTTAGAGGCATACAACATTGAAGCTCAAGAGAGGAGAAGGAAAATTGGTGGAAGCAGAAGGGTCTCAAGAAGAGCCAAAGCAAAGGAGAGCAATATTTCCACAATCTCCACCACCTAGTTCACCTCCTAAAGAAGCAGAAGCTCCATTAAGCATGCCTCAAGAGGAAGGAGAAATCCATGAAGAAGTTGATCCCAAGGAGGAAGAAAGAGTGTCCAGGAAGCATTTCTTGACATGACTGAGATGGTTAGAATCCTTTATCAAGAAAAGAATGAGAGATTGGAAGGAGAAGGATCTAAACTTCACAAAAAAGGACAAGGATCTTCAGGAGGTCACCATGATGAAGATAAGTCAAAGAAGGGAAATGGAGGAAATGGAGGCAATGGAGAGCCAACATCCTCACCCTCATCATCATCATCCTCTACTTCTTCTTCAGTACATCAGCCACACAAGTCAAAGAACATTGGTAAAAGTCTTTTTTTTTAACTTGATGTTAAGTTTGAATTGCCAATGTTTAATGGTTAAGTCAATGCAGAAAAGCTTGATAATTGGATTAGAAAATTGGAGGTCTATTTGAGAATCCAGAACCTTCAAGATGATGATACCAAAATTCAATTAGCTTCATTGAGAATGGAAGTTGCAACACTTGTTTGGTGGGAAGCCAAGACAAAGGAGGAAATCAAGAAACACGGTAAGATTATTCTATCATGGTCATATTTCATTAATTCTATTAAACAACAGTTTTATCCATTAGCTCATATGCAAAAATCCATAATGAACTGGCAAAACTTTAGCAATTAAAGAGACAAAATGTGCAACAATACGCCCAAGAATTTAGGAGAAGAGCTCTCTTATTAGGGGTGGATTTTCAGAGCCAAGATACTTTGCTAAAGTACATAGGAGGCTTACATAGCTACCTAAAACATACTATTCTCATGTTTAACCCCACCAGTCTAGATGAAGAATGTGTTCAGCCACATATCTAGAATCTAGAGGGAAGAACATTTCTGAAGAGGGTAGAAAGAAACCTTTTAAGGGTAAATCCAAATAAAAGACCTCAAAAGGTAAAAAAAAAAAAGAATGCATTTGTTAAGAAAGAGGGAGAAAAAGTGGCTTGTAAACATTGTTCAAAATAAGGCCATGATGAAACTAATTTTTGGAAATTACATCCTGAAATGAGGCCAAAGAAACCCAATAACAAAGGGAAACATAAAACTTTTGCTACAAATCAACATGATTTAGGATCTGATTTAGGTGATGAATCTAAGATTACAGCCATGGGATTGAAAAACATGAAGGGAAAATAAATTGAAACTAAACCCAGTACCAGTACATTAAACTGTCACATACATACTCCAAATGAAGAAGCAATAATAGAACTGTTTCATGTGAGGGTCATATCCAAACATACCAAGATTGACACATTGTTTGACAATGGGTCACAAGAAAACTTAATCTCTAAATATTTGGTCAAGAAAATTAACCTCGAGACCATACAACATCCAAAACCATATCCATTAGGTTGGATTTGTAAGGATGAAAATCTACAAGTTTCAAAGAAATGTATATTGTGGTTTTCAATCACTGCAAATTTTGTTGACACAGTTGAATTAGATGTGGTTCTGCTTGGCATCACTGGTATTGTATTAGGGAGTCCTTGTATGAAAGGAAAGCGATCTTCCATCACCATGAGAACAAGCATCATTTATTCAAAGATGGCAAGGAGTTCATTGTTAGAGCACTTCGCAAGAAGACAAACATTGCTATGGTAAATGCTGGACAGGTAAAGAGGCTGGTAAATTCAAGTAAGAATTTTGTTCTTCTTATGATTAAGCCTAAAGCTGATGTTAATCATGAATCATTTGAGGGATGTGATCCTAAGTTGAAATCATATTTATATGATGTAGTTAATGTGCATCATGAGATGTTTCAGGAGCCAACAAGATTGCCTCCAAAAAGAGAGATTCAACATGAGATTCAGTTCCAACAAGATTGTCCTCTTCCAAATATCGGTATGTATTGCATGTCGAATGTAGAATGCTGAAATAAAGAGACAAATAAAAGAGATGTTGGATAAAGGAATCATAAGGCCAAGAACTTCACCATGCGGTTCACCCATAGTCTCGATACCAAAGAAAGATGGGACTTGGCGCATGTGTGTAGATTTTTGAGCTTTGAACAAGATTATGGTAAAAAATTGTTACCCACTCCCAAGAATAGATGATTTGCTTGATTACCTTAAAGAAGAAAATTTTTTCACTAAGTTTTATTTACGAAGTAGATATCATCAAGTAAGAATTGCAGAAAGTGATATATGGAAAATTGCATTCAAAACTAAACAGGACTCTTTGAGTGGCTAGTTATACCTTTTGGTTTGTGTAATGCACCGAAAACTTTAATGCGTGTTGTGGATAGTGTTTTGCGTCCATTCCTTGCTGACTTTTTTATTTTCTAATTAGATGAAATTTTAATTTTGAGCAAAACAAGAGAAGATCATGTCTTGCATGTGAATAGAGTGCTTGATATTTTGAAGAAAGAGAAATTGTTTCTTAAGATGTCAAAGTGTGAGTTTGGAAAGACTTCTTTGGTCTATTTGGGACATATTGTAGGAGGAGGAGAATTGAGGATTGATCCTTCTAAAGTGGAAGCCATTGTGAATTGGCCCACACCCAACACTATAACCGAGGTAAGAAGTTTCTTAGGTGTATCTCAATATTGGAGAAAGTTTATTGCTAACTTTTCTTCCATCGCAGCTCCTATGCATGTAGTGACAAATGTGAAGAAAGGCTTCCAATGGGGAGGCAAACAATAGCAAGCTTTCGAAGCTTTAAAAGACAAGATCAGTTCAGCTCCATTCCTTGCATTACCAAATTTGAGACATCCATTCATGATTCAAACCGATGCTAGTGATTATGCCATGGGCACAGTGCTTTTGCAGCATGGTAAGCCTATGGATTTTCATTCTGAAAATTTTAATGGTGTTGTGACTAATTATCCTACATATGACAAATAACTATATGCGTTGATACAAAGTGTCAAGAAGTGGAAACACTACTTGATGGGTAAAGAGACTATTGTGCATACTGATCACCAACCATTACAGTACTTGCAGTCGCAAACAAAATTGTAGCAATCAAGCCATTTCATGTGGATGGGATTTCTTCAATAGTTTCACTTGGTTATAAGGTACAAGAAAGGTATTTTCAATAAAGTTACAGATATCCTTTCAAGACCAATCATTAGTGCATCTAATTTACTCAAAAATGATTTTCTTATACATGAGAGTTACATAGAACAATATACACATCACATTGATTTTCAAGATGTGTATGATAGTTTGAGTGAAGGGAATCAAGTTGAAGAAAAAGATTATCAAATGCATAACAATTTTCTGTTTCATTTGGGAAAGTTGTGTATTCTACAAGGAGAGAGGCTAAGTTTCATGAGAGAAGCTCATTCATCTCTTATTGTTGGACACTTTGGGGTGAGTAAATCATTGGCGCATCTACAGAGGTATTGCTATTGGCCTCACATGGTAGATAGTGTGTCATGTTTTATAAGAGGTTGTTCTATGTGTGCAACAAGTAAGCCTAGTAATAGGAAGCTTGGGTAGTACATGCCACTACCGGTACCATCAAGGCCATGGGAGAGTGTTTCCATGGACTTTTTTGGATGTCTACCTATGTTAAGAAAACAACATGATTATATTTATGTAGTTGTGGATAGATTCAGTAAAATGTGTATACTTATGCAATGTAAGAAAACCATTATTGCTGAACAAATTTTTGAACTTTATTTTCAACATGTTTGGGTTCATTTTGGATTGCCAACTTCTATTGTTAGTGACAGGGATTCCAGGTTCATTGGGAATTTTTGGTCAAATCTATGGAGAATGATGGCCACAAAGTTGAAAAAGAGTACCGCTTTTCATCCACAAACAGATGGACAAACCATGGTGGTGAAAAAAATCGTTGTGCATCTATTGAGAGGATATTGCAGCAAACATCCTAAGTTGTGGGATGAACAACTACATTACATTCAACACACTTACAACCAGGCAAAGCACTCTTCTACACAAACCTCACCTTTTAGAGTATGCTTTGGGTATTTTCCAAAATCTCCATTAGACTTCATCTTTGGGAGAGATGTTACAATTGATGGCCATAGTGACATTGATAAGGTTCGAAATTTCATTGATAAAATTCAGATTAGACGTCAACAAGTTCAAGAACAACTTGAGAAAATTCAAAGCAAATACAAAGAAAGGCATGACAAACACTGGGTTGATCACAAGTTTCAAGAGGGAGATGAGGTATGGTTGAACATTAGCAAATAAAGGATGCAAGGGGAAGGTAAAAATCTCAAACCCATTCGCTATGGTCCATTCAAGATCATAAAGAAAGTTGGTAATAATGCATTCCAACTTGACTTGCCTTCTTATATGCAAATGTATTCAGTTGTTAATGTTGAAAAATTACGTTTGTATGAGCCACCTTTGATCTATGATCAAGGAAGTGATGTTTAGATACCTTCTATTGAATATTTCTCGCCAGAATTTCTGGATGAGCTCAAAGAAGATACAATTCTTGATAGGAGGACAAGAGCATCCAAGAGAGGAAGTGTTGACTACCTTCGAGTTGGTCTCAAAGGCACTAAACCAAGCAAGGAAAAGTGGATGGAGGTTGGAAAGGTGAGGGAGTTATACCCTCATCTACTGAATAGGTAATCAAGTCTTTTGGGGTCCAAAATCTTTCCAATGGGGAGGAGTGATCAAGAGTTCATAAATTTTGCTCAGAATTCAAAGTTATAGGATTGGATTGAAACTAGTATGGTTGCGTAGATCTCGTCTTCTTGATTCCGGCGCCATGAACTGTTCAAAAAATCGATGCCGTATGAGGGAGATATCGCGTTCTGATCGAAATGCCAAACAAGTAAAATTGAGATAGTTTGACCATGTTTGACTGGGATGCATAGTCAGAAAATGGGTGGATGTACAAGAAGAAAAAGGGAATATTTTGAGGAATATTCCTTTCCTCAAAATCAATTAGGGTTTGACAAGTGTCGATTTTTCATTTGGTACGGTTTTGAGAAGGCCAATCAGAAGGTGACACGTGGCTAGCCCTGAGGCCGCCACGTGTCCTTGTAATGGTGTTATAAAATTTTGTTGGAGGCTGCAAGAATCGACCCTTGGACCTCCGACGTATATCACATCCAACCACCTTTGTGCCATATATATCCCACCCTGTCATGTTAATGGTGATGTAATATTGAGTGGTTTATCACAGCATTTAAATATTCATGTGTTTAATTATGAGTCATGCAGATTTTCATCTTCATTTTTATAAGCAAGATCAGCACTATAATATAAAATTATCTACGTTAAAATCTCACATTATATTAATGAGAGAGAATATTGCCATAAATGAAACAATGTATAAAGGCATCAATAAAGAACTATGCCTGTATTATGGACAGTGATACTCAATGCACAGCCAGCATAATTTTCCATCCTAAATTTTTTTCCCGGTTGGAACTACCAATACTTAAATCTGCCAAATTTGCCTATACACAGGTCACATGTATGTTTAGCCAAGGACAATAATCTCACAAGAAGGTTTCCAAGACATAAAACACATGGCCATGGTTAATTGACATCCCTTCAAAGGGGCCATTTAAAACCCGTTAGCTTCCAACCGTAGTTCAACTCCTTATCACCACAAGCACTGGTGGGTTTCGCCTGACTATTGATGCGCAAGGCCTAGTTTGGGGTGCGCATGTGGCCACCCCAACCACTAACACTTATTGCCACAGTTAAATTTAGCGGCAGTTTAGGAGCACGCTATTTGTGGTGGTAATTTACTATTTTAACTCCAGTTAAGTGGAGTTCTCCACTTTTAGTGGAGATTTTCTAGGTGAAACTGGGAAAAAGAGTAGGAGACTCAATTTTCGCCCATTCAGAGTGAATGAAGAGTAATTTTTGACTAATTGGAGCATTCTAGAGCCATTGGTGCAAATAAAATAACCATTAGAACACTATAACTACATGTATTTGCAAAATTTTGAGCATAATGAAATATGGACATGCCATTGGGAGCTGGACCAGCAGATGTAGCCCAGGAGGGGTGAGCTGCTTCATCATGCCTGCTGTGTAAATTTCATGTGGTGACTTATTTCTCTATTTTACATTGTTGTTTAGTGTTATTTAAGCTTATTTTATGCTTCTAATTCACTAAAAATCATCTACAATTCCTGGACAAACACCTCAATCCCTATGCAAACTAATGAACTAATTATGCACATGTTTTTAAACTGAAAAGACACTTAGCAAAACAAAACTAATACAGTCATTTCAGATCAATGGAAAAGAAGTCATCCTTCTTATCGACATCTACTTGCTTGCTCTCCAATCTTCCCAAGAACCCCACGACAAGCCATTTTTGCTAGTAAAAAATAGGATGGAAATCCTTTGTTTGATTCAAGAAGAAAGGTTGAAATTCAAAGGAAAATTCTCACTCTATAAAAGTTGTATCAAGAAGTGGTTTGGCAAGAAATCTGCAAGGAAGGAAAAATTTAGTGTGGGCGACTTAGTGTGAAATGGGGTAAAACCCATGAAGATAAAGACAAGCACACTAAGCTTTAATCCCTTCATATTGGACCATTCGTTGTTCACGAGAGTCTTGGCCAACACACTTATCGTCTTCAATCACTTAACAGGAAGACTGAATCTCTCCCTGTCAATGGGCAAGATCTAAAACATTTTTTCTATAGAAATTATACAACATGCATGTATATCTTGGATTCACCCGATCTAACAATGTACTAAAGTTAAATACTGAATCGCTTCTACAAATATTTTGCGGAATTAAAAACACAATTGCTAATCACATGAACATGAAGAAAGATCAATCACGCACAACACAGAGAATTTCCCAGTGAAAGCTTATAGCTAAAAAACCCACTATCTTCTATTGTATATCAAGCATGGATCATGAAACAATTACATATAGTGACTCTTCTCATAAGAGCCCTCCAGTACTCAGCTAATTGTCTCACACTATCATATGCAAAACTGACCAACACATATTTGATTCTCAGCCTCCAGACAACCTCCCTTGCTTGCGCAATCCCTGATGGTAAAGATCCCTAAAATATAGGAATTCTTGCCTGCCTTTACTGTGCAAGTATTATGGGCACTCCAATGGGTGTTTGGTTGCAAGTGTGCAAGCCAATAATCCTACAACTGATAGTCAACTTGCCTTTCACCTAGAACTCAACTCGGTCTCCACTAGAACTAACATGCATGCAACTAATAATAGTAAATCCTCAGTTGCATGTGAGATCACTGATTGTGAATTAATTAATATTTAATTCACTAGATCTCTCACTAGTTTATCTTCAGTTACAACTAGCACACCCAAGTTTAACTCACTTAACTGAGTTAAACTATTTACAACCTGTACCAACTCATGCACCACTGCACTTCGAGCTTTGTTACAACTAGAATTGCTTTGCATGCCTCACCAAAAACCTCTAACTCGAAATCCACTAGCTAAATGAATTTATCACTTTCAATTAACTGATTCAAGTCCACAGTGAGAATTTATTACAGTTTATTGTCCATCTTAATTAAGGGATAACTAAAATAGACATGCACCCAAAAATAGCACGGTGGGCCCCACCCTAGTCTGGGTGCTTAATGCACTAGGTGTGGGCACTGAATCTTCTTGCCTAATCTCAACACTCCCTATAAACAAGAAAGGGATTATCCTTCACCCTGATCCTATCTCTATGGTATTCGAATTTCCTCCTGGTGAGCACCTTCGTCAGAATATCTACATCTTGATCTTTCTTGGGAATGTACTGTAGCAACATGATCCTTCTCTGCACACAATCTCTGAGATGATGGTACCAGATATCTATATGCATGGAACTATATTGAAACATAGGATTAATCGAGAGTTTAATGCAACTCTGATTATCACGATGAATCACTGTCAAATCTATCTGAGAACCAAACAAACCAACCATGATCTTTCTCATCTAGATAGCCTCACATGCAGCTTGACTTGCTTCCATGTATTTTTCTTCCACTAAATTGAGTTCCACAGATTGTTGCTTCCTTCTGTACCAGGAAAATGTTGTTGATCCTGTTGTAGCTCCTAGAGACAGCCTTGAGTTGCCAAAGACCAGTGCCTAGGACATCTTAACCAGTAAAGAGTATAATGTATATCTCGGACTCATTATCAGCTTAGGATTCTTTACTCATTCAACTTGTGCAAAGCGTTATCATATGAATGGGACCAAACTACTTTGAGATTCAGCAAGATATAAAGATACTGCAGAGGTAAGAAGGGAATCTTCAATACATGTATACTTCAAACAACTTAGAGACAGCTTTCATCAAGGAGGGCCAGTTCTTCAATGGTATATAGGTATTTTTACTGAAAGGTGTTTACTGCGTAGAAAGTGAGAGGAGAGTACTAATTACCGATGGAATGATACTCGGAAAACATATTTCAACATCATATGGGCTTAAAAACTAAGAATCCATACATGTTAATCAGTTCTGGAAGAACAACATCCCATGATATTTAATACAGAGGAAATATGAATGAAGTGTTAGGCGGAACGACACATTACGCATGGGCCATATTTAAAACGACATAGACCAGTAAAGTATGAGTACCAAATAGCGATAAATTCATACCCAAACTGGCGAGTCACTCGCATTCCAAAGCATAATATAAAGAAATTGGAGACAGTGAAGTAAACAATGAGACAATATTACGAAGAAAGAATCACACAGACCATATAACATCAAGACTAGAATCCTCGCGTATGAGTAGAACTTCTCTTCGCTGAGACCCCACGGGCTCTGTGTATTTGTATTGATAATTCCACAACGAGCATACAAAATTCTTTACACTCCAAGTTTCTTCAGAAAATTTGGAACCTGGTGTTCTCTTCTGTTCTTGCTTATATAGGAACTTCCTTACATGGGCGAGAAGAATTTTGGGAAAATATCTTCCTCGCATGCTATGAATTTGTTAGAAGTCCTTTTCAAAATAACAAAAATCATGATGAGGAATAAAAAACCTCTCATCATTTGCTGTTAGGCGCTCGGCCATTTAAAACCAAAATTGTATAACAATCTGGGTAAAAGTAAATTGTTGGGGCGAAATATAAATTCCACCTGAAACTTGAAAATGACTAACTGGGGTAAAAAGTAAAACGGCCGCGAGGGCCAAATCATGAAATAACAATGTGTCATTTGCGAGAAGGGGTCGAGGCTGTTGCTGATACTGGAGGCGGCATGTTTGCGGATGAACTGGAAATTTGGCTGACAAACTCGGTGCACCTTTGCTGACTGCCCACTGATGGTTCCTTTCTTCCTGGAGGCATGCTTCATATTCTGTTAATGGTCGGAGCATGGAAGGAGTAGTGGAATCTTAGCACGATGGAGGTCTTACTGCTGCGATTCCGGCCCATGCTGTATCGAAACGGTCCACGCTGGCTGCAAGCTGTTGTAGGGCCCTCGAAGCTATAACACGGGCCGACTCCTTATCAATGATCTTCTGACGCTCAACTGTTTCCTTGAATCGACTCGCTATGCCATGATGTTCTGCCTCACTAGCTTTCAAACCCTTCAAGAAAGAAACATATCTCTTGGCGTGTTGGGCTTTGCTACCTGCTTCTTCTATACCTTTTTCTGTGGAGACTTTCCACTACACATAAGGACTATGTAATCCTGGTGGCCTCTCTCGCTTGATAACCCTGCAAAACACTGGACTGAATTATAAAATTCGTGCATATGGGAGTGATTATGAAGGACTGGAGAACAATGGCGCGGCGGTGGTCGAACAGTGTTTTCTGCGTAAAAACGGTGAAAAAGGCAATGGTACGGTGTATGATAGGGTTTAGTGGGGAAATGCATCGTGGGCCATTCGATCGTGGTCTAGTGGTGGGGATCGACGGTGGAGAATGGTCCGTGGAATAACTTATGCACATGACAGAATACATATGAAGCATTGAAATCTTAACGTAAAATGTGAAACCTTCAAACTTTGGTGGAAATGCAAAGGAAACACATGAAATGCAACGGAAATGCGCATGAGGGGTACGGGAATGAACGTACGAGGTGGGACCCAATACGGAAAGTGCGGATCGCAAAGGCGGAAAGTGCGATGGTGGAAAGTGGCACCAGTCAGAAAACTGCGTTTTGCGCTTTTGCGATGGGGTGGATCTGCGATGGGTGCGATTTGCAATGGGTGTGATTTGTGATGATCGCAAATCGCAAAGGCGGAAAATGCGATGACGGAAAGTGGCACCAACAGAAAACTGCGCTTTGTGCTTTTGCGATGGGGCGGATCTGCGATGGGTGGATCGCATCGCAAATATTTGCAATAGATTGATCGGGCACGAACATGTGAAATTGCGATATGCGCTTTGCGATTGGCCCCCCAAGGCTTTAAGTGCTTGGTCATGGGCAAGGGTTATGGGGAAGTGGTTAAGGTTTAGCCGAAAAAGGGGCTAGGCCCTATTACAAAGTCTAAAGTTGGTTTTTAGCTCGTTTAAATGCATTTCAAAGCCTTAGGAGGGTAACGGTAGAGGGAAAAAAGAGGTGAAGTAGATAGGGTAAGCGTCATAAGGACGCTGAAAATGGGGCACGTGGCGTATAGGGATTGGGCGTGAGCTGGACACAGGTGGACACCACGTGCCGGGTCTAATACTGGTACGGGCCTCGGTACCAGTTAACCTAAAGGACTTTACCTTACCTTTTGCTATATGAAGCACATGATTTTTTAACATATTTTCCATAAGACTGATTCGAAACATAGCATACCGATCCTTAGGGCTCGCACGTTAGTTCTGCCGCGTTACTTCCTGTTCCTGCTTTACTGTTGCCACTTCACTCTGGCCAACTCTTCAAATATTCCGCCATTTGATATGAAGTTCCATACATAACTTATCAACCTTTAATAACATCAGTGACTTATGTTAAATGTTGATCAACATTGGCTCCACTTGGGGACGGCACGTTCATCCTTGAATGTGTCGAGAACTACGCAGACTGCCTGTTAGTCTTCTGTGAACACCACTTCTCATCCCTTTTGGCTTTTTACCTCTTCTCTTCATGATTCTTCAACCAACACACATTATTAAAACAACGCGTAAAATAGGAAATAATATACAATATGATACATCGGGCCCTCTCGGCCTGGATCAGTACTGAAAATAAGGCTTGAGGAATTGACCATTGACAGGGGCGTCCAGCAAATCCCCCTGCAAATTCTCCAGCCTAAAAGTATTGTTGCCACCTTGTTCTGCAATTTTGAAAGGGCCGAACCAAAGGGGGTCAAATTTACCGTGTTTTCCTTTATCAACCCTTCGCTTGTCCCACCTGAGTACTAGGTCCCCTACCTGCAACTTTATGTCTTTAGAATGTTGATCAAACAGCTCTTTCATTTTCTCCTGGTATTATATTAGCCTCTGATTCACCTGATTACGCATTTCTTCGAGCTCCACCAGCTGGTTAATTCTCCTGGTAATGTCATCGGGTTCATCCTGACTCTCTTGCATGAATCGAGCCACATGCAAGGCTAGTTGTATAGGGAACACAACTGCTCGTCCATATACCAATTCGTATGGAGATTTCCCAGTTGCTCTTTTACTGGTAATTCTATTTGCCCATAGAGCGAACTTCAGTTGGGAATCCCAATTCCTCTGGTTTTCGTTTATTGTCTTCTTTAGAGCTCTCACCAGCGTTTTATTTGATGATTCCGCCAAACCATTTCCCTGTGGGTAGTAAGTTGTAGAGTGACCCAGAGAGATATTATATTGATGATAGAAATTCACAAATTTTGCAGATTTGAAGGCTTGTGCATTGTCAGTGACTATTCTAGCAGGGCATCCAAACCTGGATATAATGTTCTCTTCCATGAATTTGATTATCACTGTGTCTGTAGCATTTCACGCAGGTATGGCTTCCACCCATTTCGTGAAATAATCCGTGGCAGTCAGGATCCATTTGTGCTGTCCACTTGAGGCTGGGTGAATCTTGCCTATGAAGTCAATTCCCCACTGTTTGAAAGGTTCATCGACGTGTACAGGAATCAGGGGCAGAGCCGCTAACTTTTGTTTTTCAGCAAATTTCTGACATTTTTCACATGCTCTAACCCAAGCAAAGACGTCTCCAAACAATTTAGGCTAGTAGAAACCAGCCTTCAGAATTTTCTGAGCTGTGCTCCTCCAGCTATAATGTCCTCCACAGATTCCCTCATGAAATTCGGTCATTATGTTCTCCACTTCGCCTTCTGTGAGGCATAATAACAGTATGCCTGAAAGATCTTTCCAATATAGCTGACCATTGGCAACCGTATACTTTTGTGATTTCAGCCTCAATGCTCTGTATTTTGATTTATCACAGCTGGGTGGACAACTGAGTGTTAGGAGATACTCAACTATTTCTTTGTACCAAGGACTAGTAAGATACTTCATCAGTATTTTCTGAGTGGCCATTTCCACTTCTTGCTGCCCTGTCTGTTCCTCAGAATCTTCATTTGCAATAATAGATAAATTGATGCCCAAAGCATGATGATTTGACTTTGATAAAATTCTTGCTAGCCCCTGCCCTTTAATCAAATTAGTGGGTCTGATGTCCAGATCATATTCCTGTATCTTTTCAATCCACCTACCCCTTTTTCCTTCATTGTCACCCTGAACAAGGATATATTTAACCGCTGAGGTGGGTACAAATGTAGTAATGTGAGACTGCAGAATATACATACGAAATGCCTTGAGGGACTTTACCAGGGCATAGGCCTGCTTCTCCAATATATTGTATTTCAATTCTGCGTCGTGAAGCACCTGACTAAAGAAAGCAATGGGTTGTTCATACCCATCCTCGTTTTTCTGTAGGAGAACTCCAGCCACCGTATGAGGTGATGCGAAAGAGAAAATCATAAATGGTTCAGTGAAATCTGGCCTTGCCAGCACAGGAGCCTCAGCAAATGCATTCTTTATCCTGGAAAAGGCCTGCCTCGATTCTGGTGACCATTTCACCTCATTATTCTTTTTTAACATATCTGTTATATGCCTAACTATCTCAGCATAGTTAGGGATAAATCTTCTTAGAAAATTGATACGCCCTAAGAACACCTGGACTTCTTTCTTATTCCTGGGGAGGGAGATGCCATTTATAACCTCCACTCTTTTAGGATCAATCTTGACCCCATCCTTAGTTACAATGTGTCCTAGGAGCTTACCCTCTTCTAATGCAAACAAAGATTTCTGAGGATTTAGGGAAAGACCATACCTTCTGCATTTCTCAAAAGTTCTCTGTAAATGTTGAATGTGCTCGGCGTCATCTTTCGAAAATATTGTAATATCGTCCAGATAGACCACCAGAAATTTATCTTGTTCCCCAAAAAAAGCTATGTCCATAGCCCTCTGAAATGTGGCTCCTGCGTTATCAGCCCAAAAGGCATCCTAGCGTACATGAATGTACCCAAGGGCGTGGTGAAAGCAGTCTTCTTCTGGTCTTCTGGGAGTACAGCCACCTGGTTATAACCCGAAAAACCATCCATCATAGACATCCTAGAGGCCCCCACCACTTTCTGCAGAATGTGGTCCATCTTTGGTAATGGGTAATTGTCTTTCAGGGAGGCTCTATTCAAATTTCCGAAATCCACGCACAACCTTATTTCTCCATTTTTCTTTCGGACAGGGACTAGATTTGCCACCCATTCAGAGTACTTCAATGGCACAATTATTTTAGCCTTTAACAACTTCTTGATTTCTTTCTCAATGGAGGGGAGTAGTAGAGGGTTTATTTGTCTGAGCTTCTGCTTGTGAGGCCTTGCATCTGCCTTCAGGGGAATTTCATGCTGCAAAATGCTGATGTCAAACGTCTTCAGGTCTTGATAGGACCATACAAATACATCCCTATAAGACTGAAATAATTGTAGGTACTTCTCCTTATAGTCATCCGGGACCTTTCTGGATAATTTCACAATTTTGGGTTCAGCCTCAGTACCCAGATTTAGGTCTTCTACCTGGTTTTCGTCTGTCGTTTTGTTGGGCTGCCTGGGGACATCATTTTTGTCAAACAGCCTTTCTAGGGGCACCAGGCCTCTAGGGATGACATTTCCCTTCAGCTGTAACACTTTGCTCCCGGCCATTTTTTCTTCCCACTTGTTTTCTGATTGGTTCTCAACATCATCCCCCTCACAACAGCCGATTTCCATATTAGAGAACTCCCCAACTGTCTCTAGAAACCTTTTCACTTGTTCATCGTCCTCAAACACTTTCCAGTGTTTGAAATTGTCTAGAATCGAAGGTCGGTACCTTACTTCTATCTCATACCTCAGGAGGGGATTTTGGGGTGGCCGGAAGGTGCTAGCAGCTACTGCAAGTGAATCTGCCATCCTGTTCTGCTCCTGGGGCATGAACTGAATATTGAAAGCTGAGAAAAATTTCTCCACCATGTCCCATACTTCATTCCTGTAAGCTCTTAAATGAGGATGCTTAGCTTGACATTGATTTCTGACCTGTCGGACCACCAATTCTGAATCACCCAAGACCTTCAGGGTTTGTATATTCATGTTCCTGGTTGCCTGTAGCCCCAACAGAAGCGCTTCATATTCAGCCACGTTATTGGTGGCTTCATACTCTAATTTGAAGGACAGTGGGACCCATTTTCCTATAGGGGAAATCAATAAAGCACCAGCACCATTACCTTCTTTCGAATTTTCCCCATCGAAATGTAGAGTCCATACCCCTGTTTCAAGACCTTCTGGGGATTGTTGAGTCCTTATTCGACATAAGGAAGGTTCCTGGGCATAACTGTAATCTTCTTCTAACATCAAGCATGAAAAATCTCTATCCTTACTGTAGACCGGTGAATTTTCTGAACAGTCAGCTTTGGTAACCGTTTTTACAAATCTGGTTTCCCTGTATAATCTCCTCTCCTGCCCGCCAAAAATTGGGATGGTGGCATATGTTAGATCTAGTTTAATTGACCCACCAATTTTTGTTCCCCAGGAC
Organism: Pinus albicaulis; assembly: GCA_034641835.2. Lineage (NCBI taxonomy): Eukaryota > Viridiplantae > Streptophyta > Pinopsida > Pinales > Pinaceae > Pinus > Pinus albicaulis. Next base: position 1,444,066,794 of record CM076577.1, on the reverse strand, counting down.
CTTGATAGTAGCATACCAAAACGAGGTGGAATGTCAGCCACCAAGATGTCCATTACTACACTTTTAGCTGGGATTTGGGCCAGGTTGACCACCAGGTCCTTAATCATGCCCAAGCACTTAACTCTTTTGGAGTCAAATGAGTACAGGTCCTAATATGGACGAGTGATCTGGAGTCCTAATTGTTCCATGACAGACAGAGGCATTAGATTGTGGGAGGCTCCAGAGTCTAACATACAATTGTGGAGTAACAGGTCATGGATCACCAAAGACATGTAAAAGGGAGGTGTAGAGGGGTCTAATTCTTCGACATGTGGACCAAACACTACCATAGGTCTTTCTTCTTGTAAGTTGAGACTGTCAGGGATGTGTATTACTTCTGGGGGAAGCATGAAGGATGTGACTTGGGACTGATATGCTGGTTGTTTTAATAACTCAATCAAAGGAACTGGGATTTTCACTTTTTCAAGTTCTTTTTGTAAATTAAAGACAGATGACGGCTTATCTATTGACACCTCTTTTTCTTTTGAATATTTTCTCTGGAGGGGAGGCTTAACATATTTTACGATGGGCTCGACCTTAGGGGGTGCAGTTACTTGTGAGGATGAAGGCATTAGAGCATCAGATTGCAGGGTTTGGTTGAGGGGCCTCTTACCTTTTTCTGGGGGTTTTTGAGTATTGATCTCCTTCTATGCAGGTGCTGACTTTTGGGGTGTGTCCTCCTCTTCATCTTGAGTGCGGGTTCTTTTTCTGGAGGACCTGAGGTCATATTTCCTGTTAAACTGAGCCTGCATGAAGTCGACAAACTTCTTGCAGTAGTTGTCAATCTTCGGATCCTCAGTGCTTTCGCCAGTTTTGACTTCTGAGTGAGTTTGTACTTCCTCCTCGCCACTTTCGTGAACAGGACACTCAATGTCATCATGGTCTGAGAAAACAAGACAGGTCTCTTCTTGCTCACAAGCAATGTCTTCGGTAGAACCTTCTACTTGCCCTTCCAAGTATAAAGGATGCGGTACTTGATCTTGCTGCTCCTTCTGCCCCCTTTGCAGTATCTGCAAGGGCGGCTTTCTGTATTGAGGGTTAAAACCTCTATTTGGAGCATTCTGGAAATTCTTTGAGGGTGAATTCTTGGCCTCCATCTCAAGCTTGATCATCTTACTTGAGAGATTCTTGATCATCTTGTTCATTTCTTCAACCTTGTCATTAGCTGAATCTTTGTCTTGGCTTGAGGTGGGTACTTCCTCTTTTCCCCTCCTTCTAACATCCTGTTCCTGTTTCCCTTTGGATTTTCCAGTTGAGACAAAATTTTCTTCTATCTCCAGTGCGTCCATCTGTGCATCGTCCAGAGTGGCTGGCTTTCTCTCTCTCAATGAGAAACCGAATTCAGAATCAAATGCTGCCACAAAAACGACCTTGGCAGTGGTCTGGTGAGGCTTCATATCGACAGGGAGACTCAGGTACAATTTGTTAAATCTTTTGATAAACTCTGACACCCCTTCATTATGTTTCTTTTTCAGAGTGTTGAATTCGGTAAGAACATTACCATGATCTTTCTTTTCTCCCCATTTTTTGATGAAAGCATTCTCCATTCCCTCCCATGTGTTGATAGAATGAGCTCCAAGTGTCTTGAACCATTTTCTAGCTTCCCCATCTAAGGATTGCACGAATAGCCTTAGGACTACGTCCAGATGTTCCACATTAAAATTCTCTGCGAAAGAGCAGAAAACTTCGACATGTTTCTGGGCTTCAATCTCATTCTCACCACTGAACCTGGGCAGAATCTTTAAATAATCTTGCGGCATGTCATTTAATACCACAGGAAGCTCCAGAGGGGCGTATTTGTTTTGCAGGAAACCAGGGACGTTAGCCATTGGAGGAGGAGGTGGAGGTAATAAGAGGGCTTGATGAGTAAGTGGAGGACTAGGTGGAAGCGCAGTGTGAATGATGATAGGGATATAATGGACGGCAGTTTGGGATGAGGGAGACAAGGGTGGAGTGATAACAGCAGATACTTCCGTGACCTCTTTAACTTCTTCTGTTTCTGGAGTAGGATGGAATATGTAACGGGTGGTATCTACTGACTCAGCCTTGTCTTTGACTCGGATATTTCCCGCGGGTAGATAGTCAGAATAATAGCCTGCTTCACCCAGAGAGGAGTTAGAATCTTGCCACTGGGCAACTTGAGAATAGGGAGAAGGGAGGTCTTCTAGAGAGAGCGGTGGAATTTCAGTATGAACAAATGGTCTTCCCCTCCAGTTTCTTCTATGTAGGATTCTTTCTGGGTCAGACACAGAAGGTGTCCTTGGCTGAGATGTATCTAACCTTAGGTGTGGCTTACGGGGAGCCAGGACTGCAAACAGGTTTAATTGTAAGATGATTGTGGAGTCGCCAAGGTGAGAGGTGTACAACTCTCAACTCTTCGTGCTCACCTAACTGAAGAGTGAATGGACTTTGTCGAGGCCCAGGGATTTAAATTTCTTCAACTTCGTTCCCCGACAACGGCGCCAAAAAGAGGTTGTAGCTCCTAGAGACAGCCTTGAGTTGCCAAAGACCAGTGCCTAGGACATCTTAACCAGTAAAGAGTATAATGTATATCTCAGACTCATTATCGGCTTAGGACTCTTTACTCATTCAACTTGTGCAAAGCATTATCATATGAATGGGACCAAACTACTTTGAGATTCAGCAAGATATAAAGATATTGCAGAGGCAAGAAGGGAATCTTCAATACATGTATACTTCAGACAACTTAGAGACAACTTTCATCAAGGAGGGCCAGTTCTTCAATGGTATATAGGTATTTTTACTGAAAGGTGTTTGCTGCGTAGAAAGTGAGAGGAGAGTACTAATTACCGATGGAATGATACTCGGAAAACATATTTCAACATCATATGGGCTTAAAAACTAAGAATCCATACATGTTAATCAGTTCTGGAAGAACATCATCCCATGATATTTAATACAGAGGAAATATGAATGAAGTGTTAGGCGGAACGACACATTACGCATGGGCCATATTTAAAACGACATAGACCAGTCAAGTATGAGTACCAAACAGCGAGAAATTCATACCCAAACTGGCGAGTCACTCGCATTCCAAAGCATAATATAAAGAAATTGGAGACAGTGAAGTAAACAATGAGACAATATTACGAAGAAAGAATCACACAGACCATATAACATCAAGACTATAATCCTCGCGTATGAGTAGAACTTCTCTTCGCTGAGACCCCACGGGCTCTGTGTATTTGTATTGATAATTCCACAACGAGCATACAAAATTCTTTACACTCTGAGTTTCTTCAGAAAATTTGGAACCTGGTGTTCTCTTCTGTTCTTGCTTATATAGGAACTTCCTTACATGGGCGAGAAGAATTTTGGGAAAATATCTTCCTCGCATGCTATGAATTTGTTAGAAGTCCTTTTCAAAATAACAAAAATCATGATGAGGAATAAAAAACCTCTCATCATTTGCTGTTAGGCGCTCGGCCATTTAAAACCAAAATTGTATAACAATCTGGGTAAAAGTAAATTGCTGGGGCGAAATATAAATTCCACCTGAAACTTGAAAATGACTAACTGGGGTAAAAAGTAAAACGGCCGCGAGGGCCAAATCATGAAATAACAATGTATCATTTGCGAGAAGGGGTCGAAGCTGTTGCTGATACTGGAGGCGGCATGTTTGCGGATGAACTGGAAATTTGGCTGACAAACTCGGTGCACCTTTGCTGACTGCCCACTGATGGTTCCTTTCTTCCTGGAGGCATGCCTCATATTCTGTTAATGGTCGGAGCATGGAAGGAGTAGTGGAATCTTAGCACGATGGAGGTCTTATTGCTGCGATTCCGGCCCACGCTGTATCGAAATGGTCCACGCTGGCTGCAAGCTGTTGTAGGGCCCTCGAAGCTATAACACGGGTCGACTCCTTATCAATGATCTTCTGACGCTCAACTGTTTCCTTGAATCGACTCGCTATGCCATGATGTTCTGCCTCACTAGCTTTCAAACCCTTCAAGAAAGAAACATATCTCTTGGCGTGTTGGGCTTTGCTACCTGCTTCTTCTATACCTTTGTCTGTGGAGACCTGCCGCTGCACATAAGGACTGTGTAATCCTGGCGGCCTCTCCCGCTTGATAACCCTGCAAAACACTGGACTGAATTATAAAATTCGTGCATATGGGAGTGATTATGAAGGACTGGAGAACAATGGCGCGGCGGTGGTCGAACAATGTTTTCTGTGTAAAAACGGTGAAAAAGGCAATGGTACGGTGTATGATAGGGTTTAGTGGGGAAATGCATCGTGAGCCGTTCGATCGTGGTCTAGTGGTGGGGATCGACGGTGGAGAATGGTCCGTGGAATAACTTATGCAAATGACGGAATACATATGAAGCATTGAAATTTTAACGTAAAATGTGAAACCTTCAGACTTTGGTGGAAATGCAAAGGAAACACATGAAATGCAACGGAAATGTGCATGAGGGGTACGAGAATGAACGTACGAGGTGGGACCCAATACGGAAAGCGCGGATCGCAAAGGAGGAAAGTGCGATGGCGGAAAGTGGCACCAATCAGAAAACTGCGCTTTGCGCTTTTGCGATGGGGTGGATCTGCGATGGGTGCTGTTAGGTCTCTGTAATTTATTAGCAAGATTGGGAGAGTCCAATCACAGAGTTAACATCATTTCAACCAAACTTTGGGATTCTAGGATCTAGCCCTCCTGAATCCGGAGAGGGATCTCTCCAATATGTACAAAGATGGATATTGTCTTTGAAAAGCTTAAGGTGATGATATTAGGCTAGTTATGAAGGCCAAAGGTTTTGTTTTGTTTTGGATGGTTGAGCATGAAATGTTACTTGAGGGGAAAGTCCTAAGTGCAAAAGTTTCAAAAGTGAGAAGTTGCAAGCAAATAGAACAGTTTTGGCAGATAGATAGATATAACGCTGGTTTTTAGTCCATTGGGCGATGGAGTCATATTCGGGCTTTAATTGAACAACAACATCAAGTGTGATCCAAGGGGCAAGTTATCTATACCACAAGATTATTGAGATTAAAATGATGAAATGGAAACATTAAAATGTTGGAGGGGTGGAAACTGATAATAATTTCTCAGAGGATTTATAGTCAGTCCAAACAAGAAAAGTCTCTTAAGTCACTGTTTTAAAACCAACCAAGGACAGGGCTAACCATAGACTTCTTGGGCAAGTTCTTATTAAAGCGGCTTAATTGACAAACAATCCAGTAATCCACATAATTACCTTCAGAAAGTATGAAAACACATAAGAAAAACAGAGTGTAACTTAAGATCAGATAAAGTACTTTTAAACCTAGTCTGCTTTCAGTCAACACCAAGGGAAACTTTCAGAATCTGCCTTTGGAGAAAAGAATCTAGGAATCAGGGCAAACCATATCTTCTCTAGTCTAAATTTAATAGAAAATAATGGAAATAACATTCGAGAACAATGTTTGAGCAAACAGAAGGACGAGGGAACGCCAACATTCCTAACTGTTTAAACTGTGTTGAATCATTCTTAAATAAACAAATCTGAAGAAAACATTAAGATAAAGATTTCTCAGCCAGAGAAGGTTACTGCTATACAGAAAATCCTAACCCTGTTTAAACTGTTCTTTACAGAGGGAAAATGAACAATATGGCATACATAGAAGGAAAACGATTAACAAAGAAAGAAGCACTTCACCAGTGATAAAGACCGGGATCCCAAGAAACAACTTTTATATTGATGTCAAACCAGTTACAATCTTCAAGTCCAATGTTTCAGTTCAGTAATCATCTTCACTATTCAACCTAACTACTCTAGCGCAAACAGAGCTTCAAGGGCCAGTGAACACTATGTACAAATAGAAGTCTCGAGCTCAAGTGTATTTCAAAGTTCTGCAACCAACAAATTTCTCATCTTCTTCTAAGTCATTTATAGAAGAATGAGGAGGCGATCTGAGAAAATATCTCTCAGGATAATTAATACAGGTTCAAGACTTCTCGGCCCTTTGAGGGGCTCGAGAGAGAAATTTACAGGTGGATCACTGTATTAACTTTTTACAATAAATATCAAAGCTCGGTGGGAGCTTCATTTGACTTTGAGGCTCTGTACGCTGTGTGGAGTAATTTCTTGGCTGTGCTGGAGGCGAATATCAAATTTTCTTCAATAACTTCGGCCTCTATTTGAATGCTTTGAGGCAACAGGTGGCTCGGTGGTAGTTGAGGAATCAATTTGCCTCAGATGTGGCGGTGGAGGCTTTCTGTCTGATAAAACACTTTAGGTTTTCCTATAAACTGTGTTTTAGATTGGGGATTAGGCTTTTGATAACTGTCTTAGCCGTAATCCCCATAAAAACTATCTTCAATCTTCATCTGCTGTGCTCTGTCTTCAAAACTGATACTCTTTAACTGTGTTTGACTTAAAACAGTGTCTTTTCAATGTGCAGACCCGCACTGGGCTTTACGGCATCAATACTCATAGAGTACTGACGAAACATGGAATAGAGCTCTGTGGATGGCTTCTCCGTAATGAAACGAGGGCATGAGAATCGTCATTCCCAGCCCTTGGCATTTCTTCGTTATACAATGGAAAACCATTTAGAACACCTGCATCAAACACAAAACAATTAAGAAATCCTGCGGAAAATAGGTTTAAACTGCTTCAGATGGCGGGGGAGGAGCATAGCCATCCGATTAAAACATCTAACAGTGGAGATCGGCGCAAAACAGAAAGATGAGAGCGGGGAGAAGAAATAAGGCGGGGTGGTTTTGGACCATCCGATCTGGACACGTGGACGATCCAGATCTAATTGGAGGATCTCAATCGGGGGTGGCAGAAAAGGGGATGCGATTGAAACGCAGCGATGCGATTAAGCGCTGGCCGTTGATCTGCAGATCAGATCAATGGTGGAAAGTGAATCGGAGGGTTTTGAAATGGCGGTAAGACTTGCGATCGGAGGGAATAAGGACCGTTGGATAGGCGGGAAATGGACGGCCCAGATTTAATCGGAGGAATCGCAATCGGGGAGGTCACACAACAACATGCGATTGAAACTTTGCGATTGAGCGCAGGCCGTTCGATCATCAGGGAGATGGACGGCTAGGATTAAATCGGAGGACTGTGGAACGGGCTTGCGATTAGCGTTCAGGCGACCAGTGTGATCAAGCGATGACCGTTGGATTAGCGGGAAATGAACGGATAGGATGTAATCGGAGGGATCGCAAGGGTGTGCGATGGCCATCGGATTGCGAAACAGATGGACGGATGTGATGGAATCGGCGGATAGCAATCGGGAGTGAGACGGGAAGGCTTGTGATTGAGCGCAGGCCGTTGATCTGAGAACAAGATCGACGGTCGGGATTGAATCGGGGATCGGCAATCGGGGGGTGAAACATTGCGATTGCGATTGAAATATTGCAATGCGACTTAGCGATAACCGTTGATTCAAGAACGAGATCAACGGTGGAGAACCATTCGGGGGAGAAAACCTTGCATATTTTTATGAAACCCAAACTTTTGGAATAATCAAAGTTTTTTATGGATCGGGCGGAAGAATATATATATAAAGTGGACAGGCGCCCGACTGCGGGGCCTTCGGATATATGGAATGTAATATGCCCGGGGCGTATACAGACAAGGGCCAATCGCAATCGGGTCGTTGAGCCTGGTCTTTCCGATCAACCCATTTGTGTTGTTTCTGATTGCGATTGCACGATCGGCTCTTTTCAATCAACCCATTTATATTCAGCACGTGGTTTTAAGTTTTTAACTTAAAACTTTCGGAAAGTGGGTTTTTGGGTTTACAAAGGAAAATAGTGATCGGAGAGGGATTTTTCAATGGTTTATGGCCCGATTGCGGGCTCTATGGTTTGTCGTTTGGTTTTAACACATGGGCATGTGGGGGGAAGTGGTTTAGGACTTAGCCCAAGGGGCTTAGGTCCATAGCAATAAAACTTTGATTTTTTATGAGAAATTTTCAAGGATTTTAATGGATTTGGGGGTTCCAAAATAGTTAAAAAGTGAGTTTTTAACTATGAAAGGGGAAATTTTCATAAATGGAAAGAAGAGGACTTATGAAAACAAGGTAGTTTTGATGGAGAAAAAGGGGAGAAGATGAAAGGTTTTGAGAAGAGGAGAAATGACGATCTTTCAGCAGTCTTTCAGTTGGAATCAACAGAAATTCCTGAGTATAAAAATGGGACAGCAAATGAGGATTTTGGACAAAGGCATGAGGCCTACAAGGAGTCTTCAAGAGCCAACAATTTTTAGTGATAAAATTTGTTCCTTGGAGGCTCAAAAAATATCTTAGCCACCTTTTGGTATAACAAAATATTATAGGTGGCTAACAGGTGCGATTTGCGATGATCGCAAATCGCAAAGGCGGAAAGTGCGATGACGAAAAGTGGCACCAACAGAAAACTGTGCTTTGTGCTTTTGCGATGGGGCGGATCTGCGATGGGTGGATCGCATCGCAAATATTTGCGATAGATTGATCGGGCACGAACATGTAAAATTGCGATATGCGCTTTGAGATTGGCCCCCCAAGGCTTTAAGTGCTTGGTCATGGGCAAGGGTTATGGGGATGTGGTTAAGGTTTAGCCGAAAAATGGGCTAGGCCCTATTACAAAGTCTAAAGTGGGTTTTTAGCTCATTTAAATGCATTTCAAAGCCTTAGGAGGGTAACGGTAGAGGGAAAAAAGAGGTGAAGTAGATAGGGTAAGCGTCGTAAGGACGCTGACAATGGGGCACGTGGCGTATAGGGATTGGGCGTGAGCTGGACATAGGTGGACGCCGCGTGCCGGGTCTAATACTGGTACTGGCCTCGGTACCAGTTAACCTAAAGGACTTTACCTTACCTTTTGCTATATGAAGCACATGATTTTTGAACATATTTTCCATAAGACTGATTCGAAACATAGCATACCGATCCTTAGGGCCCGCACATTAGTTCTGTCGCGTTACTTCCTGTTCCTGCTTTACTGTTGCCACTTCACTCTGGCCAACTCTTCAAATATTCCTCCATTTGATATGAAGTTCCATACATAACTTATCAACCTTTAATAACATCACTAACTTATTTTAAATGTTGATCAACAAATCCAATGCTAAAGATCCCCCCTGATGTGATCTTTCTGTCTGATGGACTACCAACCCAATTTGCATCCGTGAACCCATGCAGCTCCACTCCATCCGTCCATCTGTAACATAGACCATAATTTGATGTGCCCCTCATGTATCTCAGGACATGCTTCCCTGCCTTCAAAAAGAGCTTGGTAGGCTTAACCATAGCTTGAATCAGCTGGTTAACTGCGTAGAAAATGTCCGGTCTCGTGTTCACCTAATACATTAGCGAACCCACTAGCTGTCAATAGATAATATCATCCATTACCTCTCTAGAAGTATCATCCTCTTTCCTCCAATTTCTTGGAAGAGGAGTATCCATGGGTTTGCAGCTCTCCATGTTAAACTTACCCAGTATCTCCTTTGCATACTTGCCTTGAGACACAAAAATTTCACCATCCCGCTGCCATATTTCCAATCCAAGGAAATAGTGAAGGAGTTGGCATGTCCTTCATGTCAAACTCCCTTTCAAGATCCTCCTTGCATGAGTGTATCAACTGCTCATCACCAGTCAAAATTAGATCATCAACATAAAGAACAATGATAAATAACTTACCCTCAACCATAATCTAGTACAGGTTTGCATCTACTTCACTTTTGGTGAAGCCCAGTCCGGTGAAATAGCTGTCTATCCGAGTGTACCAAGCACGAGGTCCTTGCTTCAACCCATACAGTGCTATTTTGAGCCTCCACACATGCGACTCATTGTTGAAGATCTTGAAACCTTCAAGATGCTCTATGTACACCTCTTCCTCAGTGATCCATTGAGAAACGTAGTTTTCACATCCATCTGATGAATGCGCTAGCCCATATGCACTGAGAGCACAAGGATGGATCTTATGGAAGAGTACCTTGCAACAAGTGCAAAATTGTCATCATAATCTATCCCCTCGATCTGTGAGAATCCTCAAGCCACAATTCTGGCCTTGTATTTCTCCGCTCTCCCATCAACAACTTTCTTTACCTTGTATATCCATCTCGATCCAACCACTGATTTGTCGACCGGTCTTGGGACTATCTCCCATGCACTGTTCTTGACAATGGAGTCATACTCCTCCACCATTGCATCAATCCAAGATGTTTGTTTCACTGCTTCCTAAAAGGAAGATGGTTAAGTCACAATACATTTTCTCATAAGAGCCATGTATCCAGTAAATCGGTTAGGAGATTGTCTATGTCTGTGCTGTGAAGTAGGGTCTCCTACATTCTCTGCAACATCAAGTCTCAATCTATCAGCTTCTGTAGTGTGCCTTCTGCCAATTCTGATGGATGGATCTGCATGTTTGTTTTCCTCCACTCCATGAACCTCCTCATGTGGCTGATCCACATCTTGAGACTCATCCTTGGGAACCAGCAGTTCCTCCTTTGCATGCAAGTCCAGCTCCCTCTCAAGGGACAACCACATGGCTTTCTCCTCATCAAATTTGATATCCCATCACACAACAATCATTATGCTGTTTGGAAAATACACACGATAATTATGAGGTGTTTCAGTGTACCCCACAAAAATCTCAACCTCAACAATTGGTTCCAGCTTCTTCCTGGCGTCCTTAGTCACATGCATATAAATAGATGAGCCAAAAATATTAAAGTGTGAAACATCAAGTTTCTTACCAGTGAAAGCCTCTTTAGGTGTACTCATTCCAAGTACTCTATGAGGAAAATAGTTTTCCACATGTAAAACTGTATTGCATGCTTCCGCTCACAAATGCATCGGTAGGCCTTGATCATGAAACATCGCTTGTGCTACACCCATAATAGTTTTGTTCTTCCTCTTTGCGACCCTATTCTGCTGTGGGTTATGAGGCACTATGAGTTCTCTTCGAATTCCTTCTTTGCTGCAAAATTTCTTGAATTCGTTAGAGATGTATTCCACACCATTATCACTCCTAAGAGCCTTCACTTGCTTCCCCAACTCTTTCTCCACCAGTGCCTTAAAATCACAGAACTTAGAGAATGTTTGATCTTTCTTCTACATGAAGAAGATCCAACACTTATGAGAAAATTCATCAACAAAGATTACATAGTACTTATGTTTTGTTGTTGAAGCAACTGAGAAAGGACCACACACATCTGTGTGAACTCTCTCAAGGATCCCCAAAGCTCGATTTTCCTTCTCATGAAAGGTGGCCTTTACATATTTTCCCATAGTACATCCCTTGCATGTGTCTAACTGCACAAGGTTACCCTTGGGAAGACCAGTAGAAATTGTTGCATGACTTTCAAGGCTCCATGGTGAAGATGGCCCAATCGCCTGTGCCATAATTCACCCTCATCCTGACTCACCACCTGATATGCATTGCCCATCTTACTTCGCAACCATCTACCTCTAGCTTTTAGAGATTCTTAACTCAAATCCCTATCCTTTTGGCTTGTCGTGTTGTTTTATGTCGCAGGAAAGCTTTTCCATCACTAAAAACAACATCGTAGCCTCTATCCTCCAACATTGCGACTGAGACCAACTTTTTTTTCAGACATGGTACATGCATCACAAATTTTAATTGAAAAGGCTTACCTGACTCCCTCTAAAAGATAATGGTACCAATTCTGGTAGCAATGTACCTTCTGTTGTCACCCATATCAATATGCATCTGGAGATATTTCTCCTCCAAGTCACTGAAAAGTTCCTTGTCTCTCGTCATGTGAAAGGAAGTGCCACTATCCAAATATCACACAGATCCAAATTCACTGGAAACCATGCATGCAATCAATGAGATGTAAAGCTCAAATTGCGAGGCAAGGGCCTCACTAGCTGCATATCCTCCAGCCTTCTTGTTCTTCTTCTTTTGTGGACAATTAGTAGAAAAATACCCATGCTCGTGACAATGAAAACACTTCACCGTGGACATGTCCTGCTTCTTTCCACTCTTGGACTCAGATTTAGAACAGAATTTCTTCCCCTTCTCCTTCCTCGCCTTGGTAGCCAAAGCACAATCCTCTTCATCCTCATTCTTAGAGGAAGATCCATCTCTGTTGTTCTGTCTAAACTCCTCCTGCACCAAATCCGACCACAGTCATTCCCAATATGGCAATTTTTCCCTTCCATTGACAGAGTCTTGATACTGTGCCAACTCTTGGGAAGTCCTAGGAGAGCCAAGCTCATAAAATCATCATCATCAAATGTTATTCCAACACTCCCTAGTTCATCTCGACGTTGGACAAACTTTGTTAGATATTTTTGGAATGATGTCGCCATTTTTCATCTTGATCTTCTTGAGTTTATCTTTGAGCGTCAATTTCCTATGGTCACTGCTACTTTGGAATAAATCCTTCAAAGCCTTCCACATTGCATATGGTGTGGATTTCCCATGGAGGCTTGAGACAATGTGGTCTCGTACTCCCTCCAATGGGATCCTCCTCGGCTTTGCCACTTTCTTTTGCCATGCATCAGGATTTGCAGCATCTATAACATCGGGTTTAGGAAAATCTTTGTCAATGAATTCCTTCAACCCATTTTCTTCGAGTACTGCCTCCATCCTGTCCTTCCAAGAAATTTATTTCGAGCTGCCCTCGAGTTCATAATCTAACCTCAAGCCATTGAAATCCATTTCGATCTTGAATCAGTTGTAGCACCAAGAAAGTCTTTCTGCAAATTCGAATTCTATCCAGTCACAAAATCAACTCCTACTTCACTTCTGCAATAACATAGCTCTAATACCATGTATAAATTATACAACATGCATGTATATCTTGGATTCACTCGATCTAACAATGTACTAAAGTTAAATACTAAATATCTTCTACAAATCTTTTGCGGAATTAAAAACATAATCGCTAATCACATGAACATGAAGAAAGATCAATCACACGCAACACAGATAATTTCTTAGGGAAAGCTTACAACTAGAAACCCCACTATCTTCTATTGTATATTAATCATGGATCATGAAACAATTACATACAAAACTCTTCTCACAAGAGCGCTCCAGTACTAAGCTAATTGTCTCACATTGTCGTATGTACAACTGACCAACACATAGCCAATTCTCAGCCTCCAGACAGCCTGCCTTTCTTGCGCAATCCGTGATGGTAAATATCCCTAAAAGATAGGAATTCTTTCCTGTCTTGACTGCTCAAGTATCATGGGCACTCCAATGGGTGTTTGGTTGCAAGTGTGCAAGCCAATAATCCTACAACTGATAGTCAATTTCCCTTTCACCTAGAACTCAACTTGGTCTCCACTGGATATGACATGCATGCAGCTAATAATAGTAAATCCTCAAGTGCATTTGAGATCTTTGATTGTGAATTAATTAATATTTAATTCACTAGATCTCTCACTAATTTATCTTCAGTTACAACTAGCACAAATGAGTTTAACTCACTTAACTGAGCTAAACTCTTTACAACTTGCACCAACTCATGCACCACTACATTTCGAACTCTATTACAACTAGAATTACTTTGCATGCCTCACCAACAACCTCTAACTCAAAATCCACTAGCTAACCGAATTTATCACTTTCATTTAACTGATTCAACTCCACATTGAGAATAGATTACAATTTATTTTCCATCTTAATTAAGGGATAACTAAAATAGACATGCACCCAAAAATAGAATCGTGGGCCCCACCCTAGTTTGGGTGCTTAATGCACTAGGCATGTATGCTCAATCTTCTTGTAAAATCTCAACATTTTCCAATGAAATCAGGGGTTTTTCCCTACACTATGTACATAGTCTATTTTCAGTGTTTTTCTTCTTTTAATTTTTTTTTTCTGCTTTTTTTCATGGTTTATCTGTCTTATGAATAAAGTGTTATCCTCATGTTGGTTTCTAGGATTGTGCATGTGGCTAAAGTCTAAGGAGCCTTGTGACACTTCAACATTTGGTTATTCATTAGTATGTCTTCCTCATGTTGGTTATACCTTTTGGACAATGAAGTTCCGATGGAAAATATGATCCATTCGTAAGGAGAGCCTTGGGCTAACCATGAACTCTGTCTACCCAGAAAACCTTGTGCCCATATTTAGTTCTTTTGTTTTGGTGTTTTAATCCTTATCCAATCTGTAAAGGGGGAGGAGGGGAAAACCTAAATGAGAAAAAAAAATTCAAAGGAAATTATATAATTCTCTGAAGGAACAACCTCTCCTATTATCAGTAAGTCAGGATCCCTCTTTTGCCAAAAATAAATAAGTTCCATTGCACAATACTCTTTTAAAATAATAAATAAAGGCAAAAGAAGAGAAAGTATTCATGCACAGAGAGGTGAAGAAAGAAACTTCGTCGGGGTAATGTTCAGGCTCGCTAGCACTGGAGCAATGTTTGTGTTCCTTAAGTGACTCCACCGAGGTACTTTCTAGGCTTCCTAGCAGTAGAGCAACACTAGAGATGAAAAATTATACTCTGAAAATATTAAAATCGCGAGCTTCATTACCCTCATCCTGTTTAAAATATTGTGAGCAAGCTAAATCCTTGTCGATTTAAATTGAGGTGGCATGATTGGGACTTGGTCTATTCACAGGGTAAGTGGGGAAATCAAATCAATCTACACGATGAATCAATACTCCCTGAAGAACCAAGGCCCTGCACAAAAGAAATTAATCCAAATAGAGAAGTTGGAGTCCTACTAGTTTGTCGCCAAGTGTTGTAGCTGCTATAACCCTCTCCACAATTTTGGCCTATACTCAAATTTCAGAGCCCTCCTAGGTCTTGTTTATGGTAGTCACAAACTTTGAAGTTAATTTTATTGCTTTTGTGATCCCTTTCGCAAGACAGGAAAGTGTCACCTTTAGCATGTTGGATATTGAAGTGAATGTACGAGCTTGTTCTAGTGATTCCAAGAGGTTATATTTGTGTAAATAATTTGTTCTAACTATGTAAGTACCCGCCACACTCATTTCCAAAGTTTTGAACATCATCGCACAAGTGTTGTCACAATCGTTGTAAAGTGTCTTTAGTGTCGCATTTGTTATAACTGGTCACAGAGCTATTGCACGAAGGATAATGCTTCGTTTGAGTCATCAAGAATGATGAGTGTGTGATCACAATAAAACTCCATCATTGTTGACATCAATCTCACCTATCTCACACTTAGTCATTTTCTGGAAAACTTCACAACTTAAAGACACAAACTTATCCCTTTAGCCCTTGAATTGTGAATTGCATACTCTTGGAACTTTTACTTAATAACAAAATTCTTTCAAGGCTAGCATATTATTCACGAATGAATTATGAATGTCTGTAAGAGTATTCTATGGATATTTGTACTTCATGTTTTCTTTTCACATTTACTAACATAGTTGAACTATTTATGTTAAGTTAGTGCTTATCTTGTTGAGAATGTGCTATAATGGTTGTAATTATTGTTCCATCCTTGTTGACTATTCCGCAGGATATTAGACATATCCTTATTATATTACTGTGTGATTTATTTTTGTCCCATCCTCGTGGACTATTCCATAGGATATCAGATAGATATTTCTTAATTTGTTGTGTGTAATGATCGTCACATCCATTGTGGACTATTCCACTGGGTGATAGACAAAATCCTTTGGTTCACATGTGTCACTTCCTAAGTGGTACTACTAACACTCTATTAGAGGCTCACTTTTATCTTTCCCCCCCTTTGTAGTAGAAGAACCTTGACACACTTGTAATCAAACACTCACCAGGCACACCCGCCTTGCTTTGTGAAAGTACATTGGCACCACTCTCTCTTGCTGACAGCAAGAGCCAAGGCATATCTTTAAGAATAGCACAACCGAGCCTTTATTCTAGATGGGACTCATACACCAAACGGTGTGAGGTCTGATTGGGACTTCATATCGGGGAGATCCCTTAAATTTTGGCGGGTCCAACGTCGTCAACATTTCTGGTGCTAGAAGGAGGGAATCCAATTTTTTATGGCTGATAAACCCACCGATCCCAAAGTTACATATTCTGATCAAGGCAACAACATACACTCTACCTCCCATGCTCATGCTCCTGAAGTTGGCGAATATTCTAAAACACAACCCACCTGAACTTATGAAATTTCATACAATCAGATTCGGGTTATCCGTTCCATAACCCGTCAGTTTGAAAAATAAATTAGATTGATCCCGGGAGTATCCAGTCTTCCATATTCTCCAAAAAATAACAAGGCTACCTCTACAGGAGTAGTGGTCACAACCTTGGAAGATGTAGTTCTCACCACCCTCAAAGAGTTAGCCTTTTCTATGGAAAACACATAAGAAGCTCCATTTTTCAGTGGTGGAGAAGGAGACAACCCACTACTCCTAGGGGTAACCTTCAATTGGTTAGGTGGTGATGAAGAGGTAAAAGAGTTATCAAATTATAACAAAGAATAGGAGGAAGACAAAGACAAAGACATGGTAGAACAATATTTGGATTGGATGTCTCAGGTCCCACTCGCACTTACATGTGTGTTGCATAAAATTCCAAGGCACCTAGAAAAGTTGCTAACAAAGTATGACTCTAAAAAAATGGTTAAAATGGAAGACCACTTGGAAAATTTATACCTACATTTGCAAACACTTGAAGTCCTCTATGATGACGTTGCATGCAAACATTTTCCATGTGACATGGACAATAGAGCAGTTGTATGGTACCACGGTCTTCCCCCAAACTGCATCCAAAATTGGAGGGGCTTTAAGAAAATGTGTCTTGAGAAATTTTCCAGTGACAAGACCCCTGCCATGTTGTTGAAAGAGTTAGGTAGCCTGAAAATGGAGCTAAAGGAAAAGGTAAAATATTTCAATCAAAGGTTTAGTCATGTCTTGAACATATTTCTGAAAGACACCAAGGCTTTATACTCCAACACCAAATACTACTACACTTCTGCCTTGCCAACAAGCATTGTGCAGTTCATAAAGCAGACTGTGAAACCATCAATTTCAGAAAAAATTGAAGAATAAATCACAGTTGAAAAATACTTGTGTGCAATTGGATTCATTGCAGATGATGAACCAACAAAGGACTCCAAAGATACGAGTAAAAGGTATCAGGCCTCAGTAAACAAGGCCAAAGAAAAGGAGTCGTCCAATCTTGATAACTTGACCAGTATGATTAGGAACCTGTTAACTGAGATAACATAATTCAAAAAAGGGTCAAGTGAGACCACTATCAGTAGCAAGCCTTCATGATTCAACTTGTTTAAAATAACTGCGAACTCAGGTAGCAATACTAATGAACCATCCAAATATGCGTAGAGTGAAAATGTAGCATTGAACCTTGATAAGTTGGGCATGACCAAATACTATTCGTATCATCAAGATTATCATTCCGAGAAAACCATCCCACAATGAAATCGTGCCATGAGTTCTATTTTTGCACACTTTTGTGATACGATACGTGTTGATGAGTAGACAAAGCCAAAAGAAGAAAAGGAACAAGATGTTACAGCCGATGAGACCCTAAGTGTTGGGAAAATAGTAATCATGTTCAATTACGTATTTACAACCCAAAATAACAAATTCGATAAATAGACTCCGAGTGACCCCCCGACTTAGCCACAATCAAATCGGTACAACTTAAGCAGCCAAGGGATGACCACTACAACATAGTTGACAAAGTAGAAATTTAAAGAAGCCTTGTTAAGGAAAATCGATCTACAGGTTAACTCGGCGCAAAACACTTAGAGAAATTCTGGGAAAAATTCCTTAGAAAAAACTACTTCCGTAAATGATAAAGATAAGACCATTACTCTGGAATTTAAAAATCAGGTTGCTCCACCAGACACTCTGGCTCCCCTCCCCATTGTGGATTATAATATAGTAGAAGATATAAATAAGGTTCGTGCGAACATTTCATTGTTCGCACGAACCAATGAGACATTCTTTTACAGGCACTTGGATCATCCTCCACAGGTAATATCTCCTCTTCAGACAAGGGATCAGGTAGGTCTTCTAATTCTCTCCAATCAGTACTTCATGCTTTAATGTTTTGGAAGTAAACACACATTTCCCCCCTTTTCTCTTAAGTTTCTAAATTTTCAATTTCAATGTGCACAATTTCTTGGTCGATTCTGGTGCATCAGTAAATGTAATACCATTGATTATAGCAAAGAAAATTAATGCAACATGGAGAAAAAATGACACATAGATCATTTAGCCGGACAAAACTCATGTCCATGCG
Organism: Pinus albicaulis; assembly: GCA_034641835.2. Lineage (NCBI taxonomy): Eukaryota > Viridiplantae > Streptophyta > Pinopsida > Pinales > Pinaceae > Pinus > Pinus albicaulis. The sequence continues at coordinate 1,444,048,602 of CM076577.1, read as the reverse complement.
ATCAATAAACTAATAATTGTGATCATTCACATGTCATCTGATAAACAAGTTCACCAATGCATACACATAGTAGTTGTGGACATACCAGAAGCATATTGACTTTTTCTAAGTAGATATTGGTCAAGCGAGCTGCAATGATACTATTCTTCAGAGAAGTCTAGTCTAGCTGGTTCTGGAAGTTGTCAACTAGTCTACCTTCGTTGAATGACTGTGCGTGGAATGATCAAATGGTATGAAACTTGTGTATATAGCATGGAATGAGCCTTTCAATGGTGTGTATGAGAACCATCATGTGTGTATGCACCTATATGGCGTTGATTAAAGTATATATGCTCTTTATTTGTCATATGTGTTTGAAATGTTATATGTTGAAAGTGTATATGGTATGTATGGTATGTGCTGGCATACGAAAGTGTGTATGGTATGTGATGGCATATGAAAGTGAACATGGTTAGTATGTGATGACATATGAAGCTTATGTATGTTGAGGCGTACATTGGTATCATATAACCGGTGTGTTGAAGCCTCGAAAATTGCTGCTTCAAACATTAGGGGATAACCACCCGGTCGGGACCTTAGGAAAACTCCTTTTCCGTTTGGTGTGGTGGCTTCAACTGGATTTATAGGATCAGTTTCCTAGTAATTTAAATGGGTTGGTAATGGAATGATTGAATGAAGGGAAAATGGGACTAAATTACTAAGATAAAACTATTTAAACTAAACTTAAAACTAATAAGATAATTCTAAAACTAACCCGGGCATCAAATGTGAATACAACTTTAAATTGTATCAATTGAACAATAACCATGAAAATGTATTATAGATTAATTGAAATATGCAGTAACAAATAAAGATAACTCTGTTTAAGAAATTAAACAGAGTTATAATAACATATTGTATTCATCATCATATATCGTTTGCATATACTATCAAAGATAAATATTTCTACACACTCAGAAATGATATGTATAAAGAAATATTGTAAAGCGAATACACATAAACGATAGCAATTTAAAAGAGAATATTACATAACATACGAAAACTAACAGTGAATAGATAGAAATACCATATCCATCTTGATACTTTTCAATGCAATCCAATATCCAAATCCAACAACTTCAATGTAAAATCAACTCCAAGATACATAAATGCAATTCTTAAAGGCAATTTCGCACAGAATCACCATATGTGATCCTTTATAAAAAAAATATAAGAGTCAATGGAGTACAGAAATGTAATCTCCAAGTAAAATTATTACAAATTTAGGACCCCTTTATAAATGCATGAAAGGGGTTTAAATAGGTACTTAACAAAAAAACTAAAACTATTCCTACAATCTATCTAAATAAAAAAAATCTAGAACAGAAATGCGATCATGAGGTGAATCGAATGATTGATTATCTGTTGCATTTGATGTGCCCAGATGGAATATTTTGAGCATTTCCTTCACTTCTTCGGGATAACTAAGCTTTGAGTGCAACCGCCCTGTATATGTGGCATCAGAGAATTCAGGAATGATGCAATCGATGGCATTTGAAAGAAATTTTATTGTTGTTTGTTGACTATGCGGCTTGATAAGATAGGTCCACATTGTATCCCATGATATTCCTTGTAGTTGGCCAATTCGCTGATTTTTATTAATTATCTCCTATTTCCATCTGTGATCAGTTTCTTTTACCCTAGGTAATTGGCCAGGGGTACAATCTGAAATTAAATTGATTTCATATAGGTTATCATTCACCAGCTGTGTTACATTGTTCATTATGCTTTTAGCTCTGGATGTAGCTCATTTTGCTTTGATTAAACGTTGTTCCCATTCTGCAAAAATAATTTCTTTATGTCTCTCCATAATCTTGGGAAGATTTTATTTTCTTCCTAATTCTGAGTCTTGCCATAAAAGAAATTCAGAGATCTTTTCATCAGCTTCATCAAATTCAATTTTAAGACTGACTCCTTCATCTACCAAGGAAGATGTTAATTCACATAGGGATTCTGCTTATGCAACTTTTAGACAAAATTCATTTCATTGTTGAGACAATAACTTGTTTGTCTCCAGGGCTTCATTTTTTAATTGATCCAAATTAGGATAATTCTTGAACTTGTCAATTTTAGATTGAAACATCTTCTCTTGCTCAATCTTTGAAGTTTTCTCATTTTGTAGAAGAGTCTGTAATTTTTCTATTTCTTGATTTAGCTGTTGTTGCTTTTCTAAAGTCTGTTGATCGATCTTTTCCTTTTCAATAGCAAGTTGCTCTTCTAATTGTTTAGATTTGAGCTCTCCATCCTGCAATCATTGTTCTAACTGAATGATTTTCTGCTGGTTCTCTGTAACCTGTTCTTCTAACATGGCTATTTGCACATCCTTTTGCTTCATTAACTGTGTAACTTTAGAGGCCTTGTCTATAGTAGCAACACTATAGGCACCTGCATATTGGGATAATTTGGTGAGATCCTTAGATGGATTCACCTCAGCATTCTTATAAACAATATTCATGAATTCCACATGTGATGTCAAAAGTGCATCTTGATCAGTTCTCCTCCTTTTCCTCTGTTTTCTCACAACAACCCTATGTTTAGGACTGTAAAATATATCCAAAGGAGGGATTTCTTCTATCTTCAACATCATCTCACCTGTGGTATTTTCAGGGATGATTTCTATATCCTGGTCTTTCAGATCATCAACTTGGGGATTATTCTGTTGTCCTATTTACTGGGAAAATTGTTCATATTGGCTCAGCAAATGAGGAGAAAAAATAAGTTTAGTATATTTTTTTCCTCCAAGTTGAGAATTTGAACTATTGTTTATATCACTTTTTGGTGCATGTTCAGTATTCTCACTATCTGTGCCTCCCTTTTCAGTATGCACATTGGCATCAGTACCTGTGCTTTCTTTTCTTGCCTGGGCCAAAGACTGTTGAACATCAATCTTAGCAGCTGTTTCTATCTTTTCAGTATCAACTTTGCTGCTAATTTATTCATTTTGTAAAGCAGGATTAGTTCCTGTTACTTCTTTGCCAGATGTATTCCCCGTTTCCTTTTGTTGTGATTCATATTCCTGTATAGAAAGTCTCAACTGATCCAAAGGAACTTTGAGTAACCTCTGACTTCTAAATAACAAAAATTTATTCATTTCTTCGGCCTGAAGTTTGGACTTGGCCAAATAAAAAACTTGGGACATTTTATCTACAGAAACAAATAAATCATCAAACATATCTGGTTCATGTTCGAACCAAGCAATTGAAACAGAAGTAGTAAAATCACATGCCACCTTCCTAGGATCATATTGCCTCCCTGGGATTGTTGAAAGCTTGAGATTGGTTAGCTTAACAACCTCTTTTTCAGCATGGAAAAAATTGCTAAGAGTATAGTCACCACATTTAAAAGGAAAGGTAGGCCACATAAGCTTCTTGATGTTCTTCAAAGTTCTAGACATGCCTTCTACTGTCAGCTGATAAGAATTTTCCTATGCTAACAGTTTGTCTGGAACATATAAAGGAAGGATGTGTGGTTCTACGATACTTCCGAAAACTCTGATATATGTGAACTTTTCCTCTCCAAACCAATCTCCAATTGAGGACAAATCAACTTTAGCTTTGTCGGAAAGTCTAGGAGGGAATCGGCTAAAAATGGTTTGATAAATCGAAATAAGAAAACCGTGATAGACTCTGTAAACATGGCTTTTGAAATTCCCCTTCCATAAGAATTTTTGATATATATGAATTGGAATAGGATCTTTAGGGGTCCATTTCCATCCTAATAAGGGGAATTCAGAATTGAAACAAAGGCCATCTAGGATATAAACACAAAAATAAAAAGGAGTGGAATTTCCTAAATTTTTGTCTTTCCTATACTCAAGAATTCTGTTGGCTATCTTATCAGAAAGAATGACAGCCCAATCCATTATTTCGGAACTAACAATAGAATGAATTAATGGCACCATTTGTATAGAAAACCTACCTGAGTTATCATTTCCAAACAATCTACACATCATTGCTGCGGCATAAGAGTATGGAGGCAAAAGAGACTCCACAGAGTACATACCTGATGCCTCGTGTCTGTGCTTTTCAGGAACCCTTCTCCATTCTTTAATTGGTTCCGACTGATTTTCATGATTCGCAGCAAATTCCTTGATAAAATCTTTGTTATAAATTTTCTGTGGGTCTGGAAGGTGGTACATCACTTTGATGTCCTCTGGTTTGAATGACCGGAATATTGCTCTAGAAGCTGAAACAAAGGTTCTGTCTTTGATAGCCACATTATCAATTACCCACCTAATAACATCATAATATGGGAAAATGTTTGCCCGAGCTACAACTCGGTGCAGAAATGAGTTTGCTAATGCACCAAGAAGATTTTCATAATCAAAGTCTGAGTCGGCTTCGTCAGGAACTGTAGCCTTAGCTTCAACAACTTTAGGGTTTTCCTTTTCAAGTAAGTTGTATACATTTTCCCATGTCATCTTACCAAGTCCCTGGCATGAGGTATCTGTAACTAGCTTAAGCTTTGCTGGTTTCTCCTTAGGCGACATAGTGAACACAGGACCTTTTGCAGCAATGGCAGCTTTCGATTTCCTGAATCTTTTCGACATTTCAGTATCGGGCAGTGTTTCTCTTGTTCTACGAATGGAAAAATTGGATGTCCTATTGTTCTGCAAGAAAGAAAATCTTTCAGCCAAGGTGAAAATGCAATAATGAAAACAGCTATACAAAAGGATTATTCGCTGATTTTCATTTATTATATCTGTGGTTTAAAACTTAAATGCCCTCTAGGGAGTCACATTCATGCATTCAATAACAAAAAAAATCGTTGTTATTTGTTTGATTTGTGAATTAATGTCAACGTACAATCAGAGATTGGAATATTTCGAAATAAGTGTAAATATATTGCCTTTTAAATCTATGGAATGTGACGAATAATAATATATGAATATTTAAGTTGTATTCGCATCGTGATTCATTTAAAAGGAAAATGAAATAAGACTTATGCCAAATTCCGATTGCGAAGAGCACATCGGGGATTTTCAAATGGAATGAATCGTTAAATACTTTCTCCGATAATCCGATTGCGATGATGTGGGGTTCGCCGCGTCGGAGTCTTTCAACCAAATGAATATATTTTTTTAATTGTCCGAAATGCGATTGCGATGAATCGCATCGCATTGGAAGTATGTAAAACAAACATTACATTTTAAAGTTTATCTGAAATGTGATTGTGATTGAGTGCCATCGCATCGGAATTTTTACAAAGCGAAAATAGAATTTAAAGAATTCTCTGATTTTCCGATTTTCGATTAGTGTACATATCAAATATTGTTAAATATAAAGACTTTATATAATATTTTTGATATGATTAAAAGCTTTGTTTCTCATCGGATTGGAAATTTTTTTAAAGGTTTGTACACTTTGTCAATAAAAATATGCAATGTATCCTTTTATCGATGAATCTTTTATTTCTAATAAAAATGATCGGATTTTTTCTAAATCTTTTATTTCTATCTAGAAAGAAAGATAAAAAAGGGCACCTATTTCTAAATGAAATTTATTCTAAAAATTTAAAAATGGGGAGGGTTGTTGTATAGTACAACACGATGGTAAATAGTATATGCTTTATATTATATGCAACGTTGACTTTTTAATTCATTTTTATATATTCAAAACTATTCATATATGTATTCAAATATAGACTGGCATATATTGGTTAATTTTTGAAGAGATGCATGTATGATAGACTTTGATAAGAATTTTTTATATTCAAGGCCAGTCTATAAGTTTGTATAGATTCATTCACTCATCTCCATAGTTGGATTAGTTATTTATAGAAAATATATCTACCATGAATAGTCTAGGAAGATAAAACATACCCTCATTTTTAATGAGTTGTGGAAAGGAGTATGTGAATGAGAAGCTAGAAATCCTACCGAAAATCCCACTTCAGACAAAGAGCTCGCCATATGGGAGAACAAGAACAACAAGTCCTATGCCTTGATTGCAACATTAGTCACTAAATAGGTGAGTCATCATATTACGCCATTTACAAATGCCTTTAAAGCCTTAAAGAAGCTGAAATATTTATATGACTCACACTCTGAGCTTGAAGTAGTCCAATTAATGATCAAATTATTCAATTTAAAATTGAAATACGATGATCCCCTTGCCTTAGCCTCTGAAATAAGCACCATTATGCATGATATAGAAGCCATCAATGTTAAAATGGATGTTCCTCTCACAAATTTTGTCAAGGCATTATATCCCACTTATTCTCATTCTCTTGAGTCATTACAAGCTAATGGAAAACTTAAGGAGATTTTATTTGACTCTCTTGTGGAGAAGTTTTCTGAAATAAAGAAATATGTTGGGAAGAAGAACATAATTTATCCTTATTTTGAGGAAGTTGTGTGCCTTGCAAGAAAATAGAAGAATCAGGCACAAGCTTGTTCTAGAGGAATTGGTGGATAAAGAGGCAAGGAAGGAAGAATAATAGAGGTGGGGGGGAGGATATTATTAAGGAGGAAGACCCGATCTTCATTGTATTCGATGCAACATAAATGAACATGATTCTTCCACGTGTAATATCTCTTGGGACAAAATTTGATAGTAAAGGAATGAAGAAAAAGGAAAATCATTGGATCAAGGGAAAGGTAAAGCACATGAATCTACTCACTATATTGTAGCAAATTGTGATATTGGAGTACTGGACAATGTTTTAATGCTTCAATTGCTTCGTGGAAATATGCATGAATTCTTTATTTACGAGAAACCTAACACATGACCTTTAGAAGATATTTCTTTGAATAATTCACTGATAATGTTGATGGAGTGGTCTACTTTGCAAATACGTCAAAACTCAAGCCATCAAGGCTTGGAACCATCAGACTCAAATTGTCTGTTCTTCTATACTTTCTTCTACATGATGTTCTCTACCTCCCGAAGTTGTGGATTAAATTTTTGTATTTGGTTCATATTCGCCAACAAGGATACTCCATTCAAAGGTTTGATGAAAATTTGAGGTCAGAAGAGCATCATACAACTAACTTGTCGTGACTAGGATAGAAGAAGAAAGACTCATGATGTTGCGAGGAACCTCTTCTTTTGCACAAAAATTTTCATACAATTCTCAATTTGGTGAAGGTACACTATGATTCATCCAGTCTCTTATGGCATGCTATATTTTGATATCTTAACTATGCCAACATTCAATTATTGAAGAGAATTGGTGTTATTGGTTTTCCAACCATTCCTAGGAAACTTAAGCAATGTGGTGCTTATCTATTAGGAAAGAACAAAAAACAATATTTTCATGATTCTCATTCTAAAGAATCTTAGAAAATCAGAAAGGAAGAAATATTTTCTTATAATTGATAATTACTTGTGATATTCTTGTGTTCTTATTAAATTTATTATGTAGGCTTCTTTTATATTATTTCATCAAGAAATTACCCAAAATAATAGCACGAAGATCAAGGACACATAATGTAGGTGGACAGCCAGGGAAAATCCCCAATCTTGGGGAAAACCCAGTCAACAACTCTTCCTTCAATATTTCCTAAGATAATCCAAGACTCTTCACTTTGACACAAACTTCCTGCACACCAAGTTATCCCTTTTATTTTTCAGAAGATGATCACTTTCCAGTGTTGTCTTTGATCTAGATGCAACAATAACACTTCGATGTAGTAGTATCTTCGAACTATCAACTTAGATCTTAATGTAAGAGCTTTGACCTTGAAGCACTTAGCACTTCGAACTTGAAGCATCACTATTACCTTGAAGCAACACTTCGACCTTGATTTCCTACTTTCAGATTGATGTCGTAACATAACTTCTTTATGTTGTAACAAAACTTTGACCTTGATGCAGTAACCCAGAAAATCAAACGTGAGAGAGAGAGAGAGAGAGATAACCTAAAACCTTTGATCTTGCAATTCTCCTTCATCCACTGCAACTTTGCACTTTTTCACAACTTCTTCTAGAAGATCGAACTTGTGTGAGTGAGAGAGTGTGTTCCAAATTAATTCGAACTGCTCTAATATATAGGATTCTGGTGAGGTTGAATTTCCCAGTTTGAGGCTAACTTGATCTCCTTGAGGCCAACTTGGTGTGGAGGTGACATAATTCATTTTTGAATAAAAACTAATTATGTTTGCATGATTTAAAATCCAAATAAGGGTCTCTTTAAATGTACAATGAATCTAATGACTCTGAATATATCCTAGAAGTCCTTAATGGGGACTTTGACCTAAAACACGATGACCCAAGCATGAAGCCCCAACCTAGTTACATTTTTTAACACCCGCTCTCAACTAGGGGGTTATTCATAACAAGTACAAGGAATATCTCAAACCATATGAACTTTGAATAGTTTAGGCACCGCAATTCCATGGACTAGATTCCTAACCAGGGAATATTTCCAAGGTATCTCAATAGTTTAGGCACCACAATGTCACGAACTATATTCTTGATCAGGGTAATCTATCCGAGTGGGAATAAGATGGACTAAATCTTTCAACCTCTCTAGGTACCATCAGGCTTACTTGCTAAGCCCAACCCAGTGATCTAGGTGCGTATTTGAGGTCAGAGCTCTATGACCAACTCCAACCTCCCTACTTCAGGATATAGACATCAACACATAGTTTCGGCCTAATGTCCTCCTAGGAAATGTTTCATTCACAAAGCCTAACCACTCCCAATTATTCCAATCGGTAGCAAATCCTTCTTGATTAATCATATCGAAAACAATAAATCTCTCCCAATCAAATTGATCGATAATAAAAATGTAAATCATGCTATCAAACCTCTGAGAGATTTACTTGTACAAACATAACCCCAATCAGTAACAAACTTTCAAATGTACATAAACAAACATAAACCTTTGGGGTCTTTCATACATCTTGATGTTGCTTCACTTTTTTATCACAGTAGGACTTTCAAACGATATTGACAGAATATTCCTTAAATGTACAAATTTCTTTCCTATTTCCCATGTAGCAACATATTCTACAACCAGATCTTGTTTTCCTTCTTTCAACAACACCCCAAAATGCATTCTCCAATTTCTTCTTTCAATGTATCTATTATGCCATAATATTCCCTCCCTCTTAATTAGGGAGATTTTATCCAGGCTCCCTCTTAACTTAGGGAGATCAACTTCCTTATATGACATTGGAGAATCTTTATGGCTTCCATCCTTCTTATCAGAGTCATCTTGACCATCATCATTTATATATATTCTTTTAGCATGCTTTACTTAAGAACATCTTCACCATCTTGAAGATCATGTACCTGCACAACGTAGATAGTTGGTACAACAAAAACTATAGAAGCATGAAGCTAGAAATATAAAATCATATAATTATGGAAGAATTAGAATTTATAAACATAATCAACAAGAGACTTTACTTCAATACTTCAACTTCTTCCCCAGGTTTTGTTACAAACCCTAAATCACATCAATGGCTCAATCAAGATATCAATCTTAGTATATATAGGGCTTCAATATCTTTTTCAACGACATGGCAAATTATTTCACATAGAAAACCCTAGAAACAATTCAAACAAGTATAAAAATGCATCTAACAACTTTCAGAATTCATATGTTATATTTCCTACTAGGATTTAGTGCAAACCCTAGATTTCATACATTAGCCTTTAATATTCAACAATAAAAACCAATCACAACTCAATTTCATATTTCAACAATATTTCATAAATTGTCATCATATATTAGATAATTGAACTTCTGGTGAGGTTTAGTTACAAAACCCTATAATTCACAAAGACTATCATCCTAGGGTATCAAACTTCGACTATGGCTTAGTTCCAAACCCTAGGATTTATGAGCACCAAAAATTAGGTCAACGCATATATCTAAGATTCTATCATCATGCACAAGCATAACATACGTTAGTCAAACCCAATTATACAAACAAATTCAGACATCTAACATATTTTATTAGATGGACAAACATATTCCTAGGGTTTTATTCCTAGGACATTATCTAAATAAGGGTCTTGCTCATAAACCCTACCAAACTCTATGGTTTTAACATACAACAAAATAAACCCTAATTTACCAAAACTTCAAAGGTTTGGATTTCTGACATCACCATTCAACCCTAACAAGTTAGGGTTTTCATAATCATACCAAAACCCAAAACATGACATTATCAAAGCATCAAAAATTTTCTTTAGAATCCATCAATAACCCTAAGTAGGCTAGGGTTTCACACATTATCATCGTCATACCCTTAAGTTAGGGTTTTACAGTGAACCTCTTTAGGGTTCCACAAGAATAGTCAAACATGCGAGGAGGGTATATTTATCTAATAATGAATCACCCCAGAAAGATTCTTTATGATTCAAGAGTACTAGACACAACAATGTTAGTAGTGTAGAATATATTACCAAAAAGAATTAATATACATTTATCATGAAAAGAACAAAGCTTATGGTCTAAGGCATACCTTAATTTGTTTCTTAACAAATCTTGTAATCCAAATGATTTGTCATGTGAGGCATTCTTTCATATCCTTGAGTATCCAGTAAGACTTTCCTAAACAAGAAAAATATGAATAGAAATTTGATTAGTATTTAATATAAACAAACGTAGATAAGTAAGGGAAACCAAATATAAAAGATAATGCAAGGAGTAAGATACTTATCTTTGGAAAGTGATGAGGGCTACCTCTTAATCCAAACTTGAGGGATATGTAAGGGATAGAATCCATAACAAATATATCTTTGAATTCATATCCTTCCATCTTGTTCTTCTTTGGTGAAACTTCTTCAAAAAAAATTGCTTGATCCTTGTTCCTCCTTTTATTACCTGGATTCTTAAGACAATCCCTTTTATAGTGACACATCTTATGACAACTGTAGTATTATCCCTTTTTACTTCTTGAAGGTTCCTTTCTTCTTCCGATGAGAGGAATATTGATTCAATATTTTATCTTCTTCACTCTCCTTGTTTATTACTAAAGATAGTCTGACTCCTCTTTGATTGCATGCATTCAATCCACTATTAGGCTCATGGACAAATCTTTTTTTTTTCTAAGCTTTTCTTTATTTGCTTCATTGATTCATCTGTAGGCTTCTTTACTTTTCCTTTGACTAGATCCAAAACTTTATTCTTTTGGAGGATTAGATCTATCCTATTTTTCCATGACATATAATTTGATGCTCCTTCTAATTTTTTCCTTCCCTTTATGGACTTAGACATTGTCCTTGAAGGTAGTAATCTTATTTCCTTGTAAATTCTCCTTATGCGATCCCTTGCTCAACAAAGAAAACCAAAAAGAATAGCATGAAGATCAAGGACACCATATGTAGGCAGAAAACCAGGGCAAAGCCAAAATCTTAGGGAAAACCCAATCAACAAGTCTTCCTTCAATATTTTTCCTGAGATAATCCAAGGCTCTTTACTTAGACACAGACTTCCTCCACACTAAGTCAGCCTTTCCTTTTTAAGAAGTTGATCACTTTCTAGTACTGTCTTTTACCTAGATGCAATAGTAGCAACAAAAATACTTCGATGCAGTAGAATGTTGGTTTTAGTTTAGAGAAAGTGATTGATAGTTGCTCCTATCAGGAATCATTATTAGGAAATAAATAGACAAGACTATAGCACTCTCATGATGAGAAAGAGCATGAAAGTATGGGTATTTTGCCTTCTCCACAAGACTCTAGTAAAGTAACTATATGGTTTTTTGTTCAATTTCTCTTTGACCAACCATTATTCCTAGAATTTCTATTTTAGGAGTTTTCTCATTGCTTGGAAGACAAAACTTCTCCTTGTTTGGGGAAAAAATTATCAATTGAAACTTGGTTTGGATGTAATTTGAACATTCCAATGCTCTTTAAGGACTTTTGGGTTTCTTCTTGAGCCTAAAATTTAGTCTTGATTTATTGTGGGGAGAAATAGGCTTTAAGTTGGATTTTGCTCAACTCTCTCCCTGTTTCATTGCACTGTATAAACCCAATAGTCTACATTGAATGATTTTTAGTTGTTTAGAACTCTCTCTTTATTTTGGTTTATGGTCCTATTAATGTCAATATATATATTTTTATATGGTGTTTAACTTGGTTTGTGTGTATTTTTTTTTTTAATCCTTACTCTATGAGTGGAAATTTTGGTTGGCTCTGGTTTTAACGTTGTGTTTAAGGAGAGAACAAGAAATGCTCTAGTATTTGGTAGAAGGAATCAATTCCTTTTCCCTTTGGTCCGGTGTTTTAGGTTTTTTGTGGTTCTCTTCTCTCCTCCTTCTCTCTCTCTCATCTCAACCATTCCTTATGGTATATTATGGCCTGGGTATCATTGGTTACATTCCCTATGGAATCATTCTCTTTGTCTTTCCAATCTCCAGTCTCTTAGGTATTTCCTTCCTTAGTGTTACTATGGCTCAAACAATTGTGTCGGGAAATTGTCAAGGGAGAACGAGCCGCTCCAAGCCTTCCCTAAGATGTGCATTGCATAGTCTCAGTCCTCTAGCTATGACCCTGCTGCTTGGAACTGCATAGTGCGCAGTGCTAACTTCACAAAAAATTCCTCATTGCACAGTTTTGTTGACGAACACCCGACCTTAACCTCCAAAATTGCACAGTTTAGGCCTCTAGCCTGGCTTGAACTGCGCCCTTCACAACTTCAAGACACAAGATCATCCATTGAGCCTTATAAATGTGCACTACGTAGTCATCTCAACCTCCCTGACCTCCTAAAATGCGCAGTTGGCTTTCCCATCTCTCATCCTTGCTGCATGTCCCCTCTAATCCGGAAACTAAGCAGTTATGTCCCTCAGCCCAGCATGAACTGTGGACTATGCAATCTCAAGGCTCAAGACTTCCCCTTGCCTATATGAAATATGTAGCTATGCAGTCACTGATACTCCTTTCCTAGCCTGTTATCGATCTCGGGCTTATTTTATGGATTAAAATGTATCATCTTATACTAGGGGTTCTCGGATTGATGTCATCCCGTCATGAGTGAATTGTAGGAATAGGTTATCTATCAAGTCACGATGATATGATAAAGGAAGAAAGGAAGGAAGAAATCAGGCTCAAAGACACTCTTGTAGCTAAACTTACAAGAGGATTGATTGAGAGAAAACGAAAGGGTACTAGTTTGCAACCACTTTCCAAGACTTGAGATCAATGAAGACTCCCTATCACCAAAGCTTGTGGAGGAGCAAAGGATATCTATTTCACAAATAAACTTAACTCTCATCAAAATCAATTACTTGACTATGCCTGATCCTCAATTAGTCCATGTCAACAATGTCATGTCATGTCGCCACATCGCTATTGTACATCATGTTCATTATAAACAAATGTATTGTAAAGTGGAAGTCCAAAGGAGACACAGGAATGTAAAGAGTCATGTAAGTGGAAATGTAATGGGTGGCTGAACAATCATGTGGGTAGTTAAAGAGTCACCCTTGGTTATATATACTCCCTCATTATATGAGCAAAGGACTTTTCACCTTGGCTCCACCAGCAAAGCAATAGAGAGAATATTTGGTTCTTTTGTGGAGCAAGGAGTGGCTCCAACGTTCCACTATTGGAGATAGTGATATTCATTGTATATATGTGTCTTAGAAATTTTACTTAATAAAAAAATCCTTTCAAGGCTAGCATGTTCTTCACACATTACTTATGAATTTTTGTAAGACTATTATGCGGATGTTTGTACTTCATGTTTGATTTTAACATGTACTAACATAATTGAACTATTTTGGTTATTTTAGTGCTTATCTTGTTGAAAATGTGCTATAATGGTTGTAACTGTTGTCCCATACTTGTGGAGTATTCTATATGATATTAGATAGATCCTTCTTATATTACTATGTGTGTGATTGATGTCCCATCCTCGTGGAATATGCCACAGGATATCAAGTAGATATTTCTTAAGTTGTGTGTAATATTGATCATCGCATCCGTTGTGGACTAATTCCCTGGGTGATAGACAAAATCCTTCGATTCACATGTGTCTCTTCCTGACTGGTACTATTACCTCTCTATTAGAGGCTCACTTTTCTCTTTTCCTCCCTTTGTAGTAGAAGAACCTTGACACTCTTGCAATAAAACACTCATCGGGCACACCACCCTTGCTTTGTGAAAGTACATTAGCATCACACTCACTTGCTGATAGCAAGAGCCAAGGAATATATTTAAGAATAACAAAATCGAGCCTTTTTTCCAAGATGGGACTCCTAAAACAAACAGTGTGAGTTCTGATGGGGACTTCATATCGGGGAGATCCCCAGAATGTTGGCAGGTCGAGCATTGTCAACATTTCTGGAGCTAGAAGGAGGGGAGAAATTTTTTTATGGTTGATAAACCCATTGACCCCAAAGTTACATATTCTAATCAAGGAAACAACAGACACTCTACCTCCCCTGATCGTGCTCCTAAAGTTGGTGAATCTTCTAAAACACAACCCACCCAAACTTGTGAAATTTCATACAATCAGATTCAGGTTATCCGCCCCATAACCCATGAGTTTGCAAAAGAAATTGAATTGATCCTGGGAGTATCTAGTCTTCCATATTCTCCAAAAAAGAAAAATAATACCTCTACGAGAGTAGTGGTTACCACCTTGGAAGACGTAGTTCTTTCCACCCTCAGAGAGTTAGTAGGTTCTGTGGAAAACACATAAGAACCTCCATTTTTCACTAGTGCAGAAGGAGACAACCCACTACTCTCAGGGGAAAAATTCAACTAGTTAGGCGGTGATGATAAGGAAAATGAGTTATCATATTCTGAAAAAGAAGAGGAGGAGGATGAAGAAGAAGACATGGCAGACCAAGATATGGATTTGATGTCTCAAGGCCCACTCACAGTTTCAGGTGTGTTGCATAAAATTCCAAGGCACCTAGAAAAGTTGTTAACAAAGTATGACCCTAACAAAACAGTTAAAGCGTAAGACCACTTGGACGATTTCTACCTACATTTGCAAGCACTTGAGGTACGCTACGATGATGTCACATGCATAATTTTTCCATGTACCTTGAAGGGTAGAGAAATTGTATGGTACCATAGTCTTCCCCCAAACTGTATCCAAAATTGGAGGGGCTTTAAGAAAATGTTTATTGAGAAATTTGTCGATGACAAGACCTCTGCCATGTTGTTGAAATAGTTAGGTAGCCTGAAAATGGAGCTGAAAGAAAAGGTGAAATATTTTAATCAGAGGTTTAACCATGTTTTGAACAGATTTATGGAAGACACCAAGCCTCATGAGTACATCACCAAAGACTACTACACTTTTTCCTTACCAGCAAGCATTGCACAGTTCATAAAACAGGGTGTGAAACCATCATTTTCAGAACACTTTGAAAAAGAAATCATGGTTGAAAAATACTTGTGCACAATTGGAGTCATTGCAGACGATGAACCAACAAAGAACTCCAAAGATATGAGTAAAAGGTATCAAGCCTCAGTAAACAAGACCAAAGAAAAGGAGTCGTCCAATCATGATAACTTGACCCATATGATTAGGAACCTGTCAACTGAGATATCATAATTCAAACAAAGGTCAAGTGAGACCACTATCAGCAGCAAGACTACATAATTCAACATGTTTAAAATAACTGCGAACTTGGGTAAAAATGCTAAGCAACCTACCAAATATGCGCGGAGTGAAAATGTAGCATTGAAACTTGATCAGTTGGGCATGACCAAATATTGTTCGTATCATCAAGATTATCATTCCAAGAAAACATGCCCACAATGGAATTGTGCCATGAGTTCTATTGCTACACACTTCTGCGATACGATACTTGTTGATGAGTAGACAAAGCGAAAGAATAAAAGGAACAAGATGCTACACCTAATGAGACCCTAAGTGTTAGGAAGATAGCAAACATATGCAATTGTGTATTTAAAACCCAAAATAACACATTCGAGAAACATCCTCCAAGTGACCCTCCAACTAAGCCACAATCAAATCGGTACAACTTAAGGAGTCGATGGTCAACCACTACAACGTAGTTGACGAAACAGGAATTTAAAGAAGCCTTGTTAAGGAAAATTGATCCACCAGTCAACTTAGCGCAAAACACTCAGAGCAAGTCGAGGAAAGATTCCTTAGAAAAAACTACTTCCGCAAATGATAAAGATAAGACCATTACTATGAAAACTTCCTCCCATAGAAACTTCGACTCTACTCCCCACTATGGATTATAATATAGTATAAGATATGAAGAAGGTTTGTGCAACCATTTCATTGTTCAAGCTAAAAAATATCACGAACCAATAGGACATTCTTTTATGGGCACTTGGGTCATCCTCCATAGGTAATATCTCCTCTTCAGAAAAGGGATCAGGTACGTCTTCTAATTCTCTCCAATCAATACTTCATGCTTTAACATTGGAAATAAACACACTTTTCGCCCATTTTCCCTTAGCTTTCAAAATTTTTAATTTCAATGTGCACAATTTCTTGGTTGATTCAGGTGCATCAGTAAATGTAATGCCACTATCTATAGTAAAGAAAATCAACACAACATGGAGAAAAAATGACACATAGATCATTCAACTAGACAAAACTCATGTCCATGTGATCCATGAACTCAGAAATGTGATCATTCATTTTTCATCTGATAAATGAGTTTAATAATGCATAAACATAGTAGTTGTGGACATACCAGAAGCATATTGAGTAGAGATTGGTCAAGCAAGCTGCAAGGATACTTTGCTTCAGACTCGTCACACTTATAGCTTCCGTATAAGGGCAGAAACAGCCAAATTCAAGTAGATTTGGAACGATATATGAAACATAATGCTACTCCCTTGAACGGACATAATGAATCCATGGCATTCGCAGAACTAATTTTTCATAAATTTCTTCCTGGAATCTTTGTGCATTGTGTGTTGAAGTACGTTGGTTCTGGATGTTGTTGACTAGTATACCTTTGTTGAACGAATGTGCATGGAATGGTCAAATGGTATGAAACTTGTGTATATACTGTGGAGTGATCCTTTCAATGGTGTGTATGAGAACCTTCATGTATGTATGTACCTTATATGGCATTGATTAAAGTATATATGCTATTATTTTTCATATGTGTTTGAAATGTTATATGTTGAAAGTGCATATGGTATGTATGGTATGTGGTGGCATACGAAAGTGTTTATGGTATGTGATTGCATATGAAAGTGTGTATGGTTAGTATGTGATGACATATGAAGCTTATGTATGTTGAGGCATACATTGGTATCATATAACCAGTGGTAAATAATATATTCAGTGTTGATTTTTGAATTCCTTGTTAGATATTCAAAACTATTCAGATATGTATTCAAATATATGTTGGCATCTGTTGGTTAATTTTTGAAGAGATGTATGTATGATGAGTCTTTGATAAGAATTTTTTTTTAAAGAATTTTATCTATTCAAGGCCTAGTCTATAATTTTGTAGAGATGCATTCACTCATCTCCATAGTTGGAGTAGTTATTTATAGAAAAGAGAAATTCCTTGAATGGTCTAGGAAGGTAAAACATACCCTCATTTTTAATGAGTTGTGGAAAGGATAATGTGAAGCGGAAGCTGTAAATCCTACCGAAAATCCCACTTTAAACAAAGAGCTCACCATATGGGAGAACAAGAACAACAAGGCTTATGCCTTGATTGCAACATTACTCACTAAAGAGTTGAGTCATCATATTAATCCATTTACAAATGCCTTTGAAGCCTTAAAGAAGCTAAAATATTTATATGAATCACACTTTGAGCTTGAAGTAGTCCAATTAATGATCAAATTGTTCAATTTAGAATTGAAATACGATGATCCCCTTTCCTTAGCCTCTGAAATAAGATTCATTATGCATGATATAGAAGCCAACAATGTTAAAGTGGATGTTCCTCTCACAACTTTCGTCAAGGCATTGTATCCCACTTATTCTCATTAACTTGAGTCATTACAAGCTAGTGGCAAACTTAAGGAGATTTCCTTTGACTCTCTTGCGGAGAAGCTTGCAGAAATATAGAAACCTTTTGGGAAGAAGAATACAATTTCTCATTCTTTTGATGAAGTTGTGTGCCTTGCACCAAAAGAGAAGAATCGGGCACAGGCTTGTTCTAGATGAAGAGGTGGCAAAAGAGGACATGGAAGGAGGAATTATAGAGGTACTGGGGGGGGAATATTATTAAGGAGGAAGACCTGATCTTCATTGTATTCAATGCAACATAAATGGACATGATGCTTTCACATGTAATCTCTCTTGGGACAAAATCATAAAATAAAGGAATGAAGAGAAATGAAAATCACCATATCAAGGGAAAGGTAAAGCACCTGAATCCACTCACTATATTGTGGCACATTGTAATATTGGAGTAACTGGAGACTTTTTTAATGCTTCACTTGCTTCGTGGAAAAATGCGTGAATTCTTGATTCAGGAGCAACCTGACACATGAAATTTATAAGATATTTCTTTGAATAATTCATTGATAATGTTGATGGAGCAGTCTACTTTGAAAATAAGTCAAAACTCAAGCCATTAGGGCTTGGAACCATCAAAATGAAACAGCTTGGTCATATATAATTTATTCTACATGACATTCTCTACCTCTCAAAGTTGTGGATAAAATTGTTGTCTTTGGATTATATTCACCAGCGAGGATACTCCATTCACAAGTTTGACGAAAAGTTTGAGGTCAGAAGAGCATCATACAATTCACTTGTCATGACTGGGATAGAAGAAGAATGACTCTTGAAGCTGCAAGGAACCTCTTCTTCTGCACAAAAGGTTTCATACAATTCTCAATTTCGCGAAGGTAAACTACCATCCAGTCTCTTATGGCATGCTATCTTTGGACATATGAACTATTCCAACCTTCGCTTATTGAAGAGAAATGGTGTTATTGGTTTTCCAACCATTCCTAGGAAACTTAAGCAACATGGTGCTTATATCTTAGCAAAAGAACAAAAAAAAGTCTTTTCATGATTCTCATTCTAGTGAATGTTAGAAAATCATAAAAGCAAAAATATTTTCTTATACTTGATAATTACTTGTGAGATTCTTGTGTTATTAGTAACTTTCTTATGTAGGTTTATTTTATTTTAGTTCATCAAGAAATTACCAAAAAAAATAGCACGAAGATCAAGGACACAAAATTTAGGCGGAAAACCAGGGAAAAACCCCGATCTTGGGGAAAACCAAGTCAACAACTCTTCCTACAATATTTTTCCTAAGATAATCCAAGGCTCTTGACTTAAACAGAAACTTCCTCCACACCAAGTTAGCCCTCTCCTTTTTCAGAAGATGATCACTTTCCAGTATTTTATTTGACCTAGATGCAACAACAACACTTCGATGCAGTAGTATATTTGACCTATCAACTTAGATATTAATGAAAAAGCTTTGACCTTGAAGCATTTAACTCTTCGACCTTGAAGCATCACTATTACCTTGAAGAAACACTTCGACCTTGATGGCGTACTTCAACCTTGATGTCATACTTTGACATTGATTTCATAACATAACTTCTTGATGTCGTAACTAAACTTTGACCTTGATGTCGTAACCCAGAAAATCACACATGAGAGAAAGAGAGAGAGATAACCCAAAACCTTTGATCCTGCAATTCTCCTTCTTCCACTACAACCTTTCACTTTTTCACGACTTCTTTTAGAAGAGTGAACTTGTGTGAGTGAGAGAGTGTGTTCCAAATGAATTCGAACTGCTCCAATATATAAGATTATGGCAAGGTTGAATTTCCCAGTTTGAGGCTGACTTGATCTCCTTTAGGCCGACTTGGTGTGGAAGTGACATAATTCATTTTTGACTAAAAAATAATTATGTTTACATGATTCAAAATCCCAAGAAGGGTCTCTTTAAATGTACAATGATTCTAATGACTCTAAATATATCATAGAAGTCCTCAATGGGGACTTTGACCTAAAACATGATGACCCAACCATGAAACTCATGCTTTAATAAGTCATAATAATAATAATAAAATTTTATTTTATTCTTTTTCATAAGTACATTTCATTATGACTCAAATACAATTATGAAGCCCGAACCTAGCTACATTTTTCAACACTACCTCTTAACTAGGGGGTATTCACAACAAGTACAAGGAAGATCTCAAACCATATGAACTATGAAGAGTTTAGGCATCGCAATGCCATGGACTAGATTCCTAACTAGGGAAATCTATCCAATGTCTCTCAACAATTTAGGCACCGCAATGTCACGAACTAGATTCTTGACTAGGGAAATATATCTGAGTGGGAATAAGATGGAATAAAGCTTTCAACCTATCTAGGTACCATCAGGCTTACTTGCTAACCATCAACCCAGGGATCCAAGTACGTATCCGAGGTTATAGCTCTATGAATAACACCAACCTCCCTACTTCGAGATCTATACATCAACACATAGTGTCGCCCTGATGTCCTTTCAGGTAATGTTTCACTCACAAAGCCTCAATACTTGCAATTATTCCAATTAGTAGCAAATCCTCCCAGATCAATCAGATCAAAAAAAAAAAAAAAAAAACTCTCCTAATCAAATTGATTGATAATCAATATGTAAATCATGTTATCAAACCTATGAGAGATTTACCTGTACAAACATAACCCCGATCAGTAACAAAATTTCAAATGTACATAAACA